>WURS02039595.1:0-11310 GCA_011762765.2 Rhinocypha anisoptera
CACAAGCTCACAGCAGACCGACCTCAGTCTGGCGGACCCGAGAGAACTCGGGAGGGCTCCCGTCACCCCTGGTACTCGATGTTAGTCGAACTACTTCGAAAAACGTTCGACGAATCGCCATCGTGGATTACTTTCGCACACCCACTGGGCCGTTCAGTGTGAAGATATCTCTTTGGATTGGTAAGAAACTGTTGTCATCACAAAACAAAGTACGTTGTGGACCACCGAAAAGTACTGTGCGCCGGTGAAATCTATTCAATATTTCATTCCTCTCCACCTTTTTTTACCGAGGATGGCAATGACTCTCTCCTTCCCGGAGGGGTATCCATCTCCGTCTATCCTCACTGCACAATTATCTTTCATTAGAATGACGTGTGACCATAACATTCTCATGCGAGAAGGAGTTATAAAACACATCGTGATGCGTCAAAGATTGTATTTTTAATGCAACAGCTTTTGATTCGAAGCACATATCATAATCTGGCTTATTTTACAGTTTAGTCACCGCTTATAGACGATATCTTTTGTCCAAGATTCTTTCATTCTCACTGCCATTCGCACTGACATCTTTTCAATATTTTTGCCATCCTAAACTTCATTGCTTCTAATTGTGCTTTTGTTCTACCCGGGTCTTTTACTGCTTGATTTACAATAGTTCCTCCTTTTGTATATATGACGATTTGTCAGAGGTGATAAAAGGAAAAGAAAATTGATTCCCCGTGGAGTCTGAAGTGCAACCTTAAGAAAACGGCCAGGAAATAAAACTAGATGAATGTGGCCTTGAGAAATTTAAAGTGAGAAATGAAAGTCTATCGGAGTTCTGAGAATAGCAACATTCATTCAGTTGCGGCATACGCTTTACATAAAAACCAAACTTTATTTTAAAATCAAATTTTTGCCACTTAATCGGCCATGAAATCGGCGTTGGAAGAAGCAAGGATATTTCAAGCGAATTAATAAGCAGAATATTTCAAGCGAAGGAGGCATTCTTCCAGAAGAAACGACTACTTACTGCAAATAAGATTAGCCTGAATTTTATGGAGGTGAGACATGGACATTATCACCCAAAGAAAAGAAGATTTAAAGTAATTAAAATGTGTTACTACAGAAGAATGTAGAAAATTAAATGGATAAACCGAAAGCCAAATAAGTACTTCAAAAGCACCCACAAAAGTAAAAATCTTATGTTCTACACGTCCAAAACAAAAAGGCAAAACTAGTAGGACACATATTAAGGTATGAAATTTAGCAAATCATATATTCTATTCACTTTTGGCACAACCAATGTAGATGGTGATTAAAAAATAAATCACTTATTTGTACAGCTTTATTATAATTTGAATGAACTTTTTAAAAATGTTTTTAAATTTTGTATTATTTTGTTTATTAATAAAAAGAGAAAATACAATCATCATCATCCTCCAGGGCCACATTTTGTCAATGTCTCACATCTTACTTCCACTTTTTTATTAAATTTAATATTTCAACACTGTGCCTGCTTTTTTCCACTATTCTTTCCTTGGCACCACGTTCACTTCACTTTCAGCCTTCTTTTCAGCAGCTAAAACCCAAGTCTCACTGCCATAGATAAGTATGTCCTTTACTAATATTATTATTAATATTGTCCCCGTATTTAGACCTTCATTTCCGGCAGAGTAAAGGAGACTTTTCGTGGACTATTCCGTTATTTTCTTCCACCAGTGCTCATTTTTCTTCACATATAAAAAAAATGATTCCACTTCCACCTCTTGATGCACAATATTTAATTTCACACCCTTTGCAGTTCAGCTGCAAATTTCTACTACTACTGCTGCTGCTAACTTCCTCGTCTGCCAACCTGAGCCGTCACGTGTTCGAATCCCGACTAGGTGGATTTCTCAATCTCCACCTAAGGCATGAATGTGTGTGTTTCGTCAGTGTTATTTTTTAAATATTGTACTGTCCACCGTAATTGACCGTTTAATGTTGTGTGTGGACAATTAAAATAAATAAATGCCTTTTCCTCTCGCTGCTACTCCTCCGATTTTACATAACTTGGCCTTTGCTAAACGCTTCTGGTAAAGCGTTTATTTTGTTAGAAAATTGAAAGTACAAATAATCTGGGTCTATATCAAGACGGATAAAAATAAACGCTCATCAAAAAAATATATCGTTCTAATATTCACCTATACTCGGAACGTGTGGAAAATTAACATTCGTAGAAAAGGTTTATATTTGAAATAAAAGCAAGAAATGGGACAATCGAAGGGAGAAATAAGTATCGCGGCTTCTGGAAGGGAGAAATCTCCAACTGAAAGAAATGGATGGATGAACTTTAAAATTTTTTGTGGAGTGGAATGGGCCTGGAAAGGACAGGGTACAGAGAGCTATTAAAATGAATTAATGAAGTATATAATGACGAGGAAAGGAGCACAGCAAAAAAAAGGTTTCTAACTTGGGACGAAGTAGAAATTTTGAGGATAAGCTATCGGTGATGAAAGCTGAGAAAATGTAGAAGAAATCAAGGGAACTAAGGAAGTAGCAAGAGACTAGAGTTTTTGTCAAGGATCGGTTAATCATAAAGACTTCTTCACAGATTCATTTTCACGAAAACTGATATTCTCTTTTACAGTATTACAACAAATTATTCGAGCAATATATTTTCTAAAAAGTATATTTTACATGGATTAATGTGGATCGGTATAAATTAGTATGAGATGAAATTTTCTTTCACAATGCATTTTGGAATTGTACTAGTTACTGATGAAATTTATTCTTTCGAAACAATTACATTTTTCATTTCATGTAGGAAAAGAAAAAAGACATTTGCTACTGGAGCATGCAAAATTCTCAGGTCCTCAAAGAAAAGTTTGCATTCCCAAGTTTCGTTGTACTTCAAAAGACCGCGTGGTCCGTGCGAGTTAATTAAACGCGAGCAAAAGAATCGAACACCGAAAATACGATGGTTAATATGTAAAAAAAAGTGTACAGTTTAAACCATAGAATAGGTGAAATAGTAAATGAGGATGAAAAAATATTGGAAAATCAAATGTAAATGTAAAATACAAAAATAATAAAGGAGAAAGAAGTGAAAAATTTAATAAATTTTTGAACAAGACAAAAAATCATTTTATATATTTTGAGGTAGAAATTCCTATTGAGAAGACAACTGTCGAATGTAATGTAAATGGCAAGTACTACAAAGGAAACATTCAGACCAATAAAAATCACAATTGGTGGATAACAAAGTATTTTTAAGGATAAATGCGTTAAAATAGAAGAAAGGATTTATTGGATGCATGTAAAAAAGCTTATGCTACATTACTATATATGACAATGAAATGTTAAAACTGAATATTTACACACGTGGACTCGTAATAAAATTTTTTTATTTAGAAATTTTAGGATGGTGAGAAAATTTTAATAACGTTTTATTCTGTAATCAATTTTATTGTCCTTTTATAATTCCCTATCCCTAATACTACCTTTTATTTTTGATAGCCACTTAAAGAAGTTAGATTTTAAATTTGAATTTCATCCTAATTTAATTTTACCCTTAGAATTTTTAGGTGTTTTATGACATGCTGTTTCTCATTTTATGTGAAATAATTTTTCATTTCGTTTTAATCCACTGCATAATATGGGTTATTAGTCTCAAGGTTGGTATGTAGAAGCTTTCCTAACTAACGGCTACGGTTTTCATTTCTTAGTCTTTATGCCTTAGCATTCTCGAGTATCTTTTCCTTATGGGACCCTATGGTCTACCTCTGCCGCTTTTCCCTTCTACTGTTCCTTCCTATTCAGCCTCTATCACACTTTCGCGCCTCGGGAGGTTTCCAGTTAGTTCCCCTCTACCTCCTGTTCCTCATTAGTTTCTCCTTTCCATTTTCCCTTTCGAAAGACTTTTCCATTAGATAATTTCCATTTCTATCCGTTCAATTTCCGACACTAATATATGACCACACCTCCATTTCTTCTAATCTAGTTCCCATGTCTCATATTAGTTAAAAGATGAAAATGTATATTTATCAAGATTTATTAATTATTTCCTTGTTGCAAATCATTCATGAATAACAGAAGTAGTTGCCTCTTCTTGTAGGAAACCTTCTACTGGATTTACTTTTTTAGTAACTCGATCTTCTTCCACTGTTTGTAAAAGTAAAATATTTTCCATTTCGTCAAGGGGTAATTCACAGTTGTTATAATAATCTTCGGTACTTCACAAGGAGACTAATAGTTAATTAAATTTTCATCATTGTTTATATTTAGTTTATATTTTTCCCCTTATCCGTTTAGAGAAATATCATGATCAGATATTTTTCCTCTGAAAGTAAGTTCTCATGAGAAAAATCAAAGATGTTCCTTTCTCCACTGACAGGTTCAACGACT
Source organism: Rhinocypha anisoptera (assembly GCA_011762765.2). Taxonomy (NCBI): domain Eukaryota; kingdom Metazoa; phylum Arthropoda; class Insecta; order Odonata; family Chlorocyphidae; genus Rhinocypha; species Rhinocypha anisoptera. The sequence continues at coordinate 4,369 of WURS02039595.1, forward strand.
TTTATTTTCTTATTGGCTTTAATAACTGCTGTTTAAATGTACATAATTATTATTCAACAGCCATCAGATGATAGACTATTTATGAACCACAAAATAAGAGTGTTTTTTGTTCTTCGAATCTAATTTTTCTGAAAAACTGAAAAACTGTACTTCTTTAAGAATCCATCAAAATCTACTAAACATATGACTCCGTTAAGGTATTTACACTATTCATATAAATAACGAATTTACTTTAACTGGGTCACACAATACCATCTTAGCCAATCAGTCTTATGAAATATTCACTTTAACATGAGTTTCTTATTACATGCATACAAGGTATGTATTTTCGTCTCTCCTTTCCGTAACCCTCCCGAACACCCTCCTCCCTACACACTCTTCACCCATTGCCATCTCCAGTCTTAGAATGTCACGTGATATATCGACGTGTAACGCTTCCAATAAGAACTCAGGTTCTGATCAATGAATATTAATTTCAAATTAGGAAATGAATACATCTCGTTTTCCTTTCTCATATATGTTACACTCAAGTTAAAACTCTGGCTTATGCTGCGAAGGATCCAATGGACAGATGCTTCCAAATCCACCTAAAGAAGTCAGTGTCCAAGGCTGATTTCCTAGCCAAAATGCTTTATGTTAATTAAGTTTGGAATTTCTTCGTCAAATACCCCATGTAGCGAAAAACACAGGGTCAATTAATAATTTTTTTTTAATGTATCTCCATAGGATGAATGCAGAGGAGCAAGTAGTCCAGGAAACAGAGACAAAATATCGATTTTTGGGACATAATTGAGGAATGGATGGGACCTGTTTTATGTTATAAAGGCGGATGAAAGAAGATCCCCCAACATGTTTGTAACCCGAGATTCAGTGTCTTTTTGAAACTACGAGCGTCCAAAGTTGGCCAAAACACGTTTTTTAAATCTACAAGCCAATTTAAGGTTATTAAAGAACTAAAAGCAGAGTATAGTTGTAGGCAATTAAAAGACCTTTAATTTTACTCGCGGTGATTTCGATTTGATTAATTTGTTACTGAAAAATCAACAAAAAACCGTCCAAAACGACCATTCAAAAATAAATTATTTTTCACAAAAAAAATGTTTTAAAATGTTTTTATCATTTTTAAAGTAAGATTTTTTAAATTCCTAATCAATTGAGAGTTTGTAAAAGTCAATCGGTTAATTTTTTGGTGAGAGATGTTTATTTGTTTATCCCAACACGCTAAATGCTGAAAGCCATAATTTTTTGTACGAGTATATCAACTTTTCGGGTCAATTCAAAATAAGATTCTCTTCTGGAAGAGTAATATTTTTAATGTTAATAAAAATCAATGAAAAACTAAACATTAACACCTTATTTATTGCTTTAAAAATTCGGGTACTTTTTATTTATAAACAATCGGAGCCACAGCATTGCTCGTACTTTATAATAGTTTCTAACTTAGATATAACGAAGGCTGGCTACAAAACAAAGATTTTAGAAAAACATACGACTCTCGAGAAAAACACTCGAGTTAGGACTTTTTTTCATTATTCACAGCCGCTTTGCGTATTATAATAAAAAACTAACATCATTAGATAGTCAAAGAATATTTCCAAAAAACATCATTTGTTTTTCAAAAAATATATTTTTAGTTAAAATAGCGTATAAAGTGGAGCTTACTCAGAGAGACTGTAGCGGCAATGGTGGTGGCGATAGTCACGGTAGCTCTCTTACCCCTTGGTAGTTATTTCTAACGTCTCTTTATATACAGACACACACACAGCCTCAGGATAAATACATATACGCCTACAACCGTAAGAATCACAAGGACTATCGTACTCACCTGCATATGATATATTATAATTGACATTTTTTTACCCCACATTAGAACATAATCCTGATAAACGGATACTGAATGGAATCTGGTGAGAAAAACAGCCCAGAATATAAATTTCAATGACTGTGACACATTTTTATCGTCTTTTGGCTGAATTTCAATTTCATGGGTGGATGATGATCGCCCTAAATTGTCTTCAAATGTTCCCCCTTTTCTTCTCCGCCTCGTTCAGAGACTCGCAAACAACGTCATTTGGTGGAATTTGGCAAAGCCTCCTCATTCCCTCTCCATCGCTCCTCCTTAAATATCTTCACTAGTCAAAGTTCTCCCCTTTAAGAGATTTTCTTTTAATGGGCTTCAAAAATCTGGCCACCTGGGGTAAATTTACGGTAACATTTCATATTGCATGATGTCGTTTCACGTAACGGCTTACCATCCCAGCACGAAATAATTAATGGCATGAAGAGGCCGATAGGCGCGTAATCTACAAACTTTGACAAGGTGCCCTGAAATATCTTTCAATTTCGATCCCACTGGCAAAGAAATTTCGTCGAATGCTCGTGCAAACGTTGAGGTGAAGAAAATGCCATATACCCACTCCTTGGCAAGTACACAAATGGAGATACTATCAGATATTATTTGAGTGAGGTAATAACTTGTATGGTTACTAATTTCACTATCATTTGTTAATAAACTTATACCTACTCCCAATGAATTCGAAGACGTATTATTCTAAATCTAAGAAATAAGTTTAAAAATTTTCAATTTCCACTTAACATTTTAAAGTGGAATTTGCAAATTTTTTAACCTATTTCTTAGATTATGGATCGTTTCCACCACATCTCACCTGACTGTATAACTTTTATACGTATTCTAAGCTTTAAGTTGCTCATGTATGGTTTCAAAAATTTGTATAATATAAAACCAAACTTTAAAATGCCATAGAATGGTGAATCAGGATTATTGGCTACTTTTGATGAATACCGCATCATTGTCCTATTTCATTCAATGAAACGAGGATTAAATAATGCAAATAAATGTGTCCTGCTTTGAAATAACTTATAAAATACTTTTGATTCATTAGCCCTGTGCAACACATTTTATCCTTCTGCGCCGTCATTTACTGTAAAGGGGAATTATTCTTATAATAGTATTGGGATCGTTCATCAATTATAATAGCTTGCCGTCCCGTTGTAAAATTAACGAATGTTATATATTTAAACAATATACTTCTATAATAATTACCATTTATATCAATAAACATTTTAATTTATACCTTAAGACTCAATAATTTCAAATATACTTGGACAAGTCTCTATCTCATCAAGATTCTCAACTATCTCATGAAAAATAGGATTGATTTTTCGAAGTAACGGAATGTTAACAATTTCTTCGACCTCCAGTTTTCCTTGTTCATTTACAATCCACACGATGTACCAAAGAGTCCTACTTGGCAAAACACATCAAAAAGAAAATATATTTTATAGTCCTGTACTTGTTTTGTTTGAAGAAATTGGATACAGGCATGTATTACAAAACACTTTCTCATATCGTTTCTTGAGTTACAGGAAGTTGTCAACCATTAATTATACCCATCACTAATATGTTTCAAGAAACCTAGATTTTCAGTTTTAAAGTTTTAATGAGTTAATGAAATGACATTATTTACGTTTTAATTTTCTGTTTGGATATCATCATTAATAATAGAGCTTTTAAGACAACTCTAATATAGGGCTTAGCGATTTTTACAATGGGAGATAAGACAAATAAACGAGAGACTTTGTACATAGTATTATATAAGTACAATTTAACTTTAAATTTCATCCAATGATGAGCACAGATCAGAAAAAAATCGTTTTATAATTTTTGTTTTAACTTCCCCACTAAATCATAAATATAAATCATACTGTTTCAACAAACAAAATCTAATAACCTTTGCATAATGTCAAGAAACAAGAAGAGTTCTTAGCTGCAAGATTCGGTACACTCTGGTGCCCTCAATTTAATACTGGACCTTCATTGTATTATTCAATAATAAATGCGTGTCTTTTTGTCGATATACCAGAATATAAAAAGCACATAATGCAATAAATTTCGCATATATTACATGAGGGAAAACTTTCACCAACATGACGGAGCTACACGAATTAATATTCACTTAAATTAATACGCCATTCCTGATTTGATGGTCCAAGTAGAGTCCTGCTTAAGTTAAACCTTTTAAAACTTCGATTTGGTGGCTCTATTTTATTGCTCGCAGGAAAAATCTTCACGAGAAGAAAACAATATATCAATTTTGGAATTGGTTGATATTAATCTATTTCATTAAAAAGGATTAATCTTCCGGTAATATAAATATCAAGAGACTACAACAAAGTTTCGCAGTGCCACTGCAGTCCAAAATCGTAGTTACTTTGAATATCTTAAGGTAAGGTCATAGTTCAAGGTAAGGGCACCACGTGTAATCATCATCTCCTAACTGCATCCACCCATTCTTTGGTCCAAGTAGTAAATTATAGCAGAGGGACAGCATCTAATTATTACTTAATGAGGCAATGATTCACTGCGATCCAGAGCTCTTTTCAAACTGGTACCATAGCAACACCCTTAAAATATTTAGTCTACCCTGTATCCATGAATAATTTAAATGTCATTCACGCTTTACTGGCCGCAATTTTAGCGTTTCGTGTCTTATGTCATTTGAGTCATCTGAGTCATTTGAGCGTTACAACAAATACACAGGGCCTAATTTGAGGCTGCACAACTGATAATATCATTAAACAGTTTCGTTCTTAATGGTTCTTTCTAAATCACTAATTCACCGAATTTTGTTCACGGCTTCTTACAAAGAGACTTGTCAGTTGAAATATTCCTACGACATGTTGCCATTATTGTGGTGAAACATGTTAAATCAGGGGTATAACTAATTAAAAATCAGGGGTATAACAAATTTTAAAAAATTCTTTTTTTTTATTTATCACGAAATCAAAAAAATGTTCCAACAATAAAAACCTTTATAGCTAAGAATGTCAGATTAATTAATGGTGTGCTTTCACTGCATTAAATTCCAGGATATTTGACACAGTTTTTCTCCTGGGATTTCAATCAGGTGTTGATGATATACTAAGGAGCTAAGGTTTTTATACTAAGGATTTATGTATTCAGGTGAAACTCCAGGATGATTTAAATGATTTATCGACTCCACCCCGCGGAATAGTCTATCAATATATGGAAAACGGTCCCCAACGCCAACACCGTGATGCAGACGATAGATTGGGAACGTTCAGTGGTTTTTATGTGACGGAGGAAGCGGGGGGGAGGGGAGGGGGCCGAGAATGACTTTGAGGAACTTATTTTTATGTAAGAACGGACATTCCGGGAAACATTCTATCCGATTCCAAATTTTAAAAAAAATAAATCATGAAACAAAATGTGCAATTTAACTTGGTGAGGTTACCGAGGACAACTGCTTAAAATATATGAGTGAACAGTACCTCTTCTTCACTTTTGCCAACGACGGCCAGATGGAAGAGCATTAGATTAAAAGCAGTGATTTAATTTCCTTAATTTTATCGTCATAATTGGATGTGCACTAGTTTTTTTTACATTATTCCGGTACTTGTGCTTTTAAGTAATCTATTTCCCACCCCCTCCCCCAAAAAAATGGTTTACTCCAAATTTAAGTGGTGGTAAGGGAAATAGTTGCGAGTGAGCACATCAATTTTCCACCGACAAACCTTAAGCGTAATTTTGCCACCGCGAAAATCATCCAGGTGGATGGATGGAATCCTTTGAACACCTTAATTAAAAGCCGTCGGGCACGCGTGGCGGCGCCGGAGCTCGACTGGCTTGCAAGGAGATAGAGAATTTCTAAGGTGAGAGGAGGACTCCTTATTTCAAGACACAAAGCTTTTAGAGTTCCCTCGAGACCCCCAGTTCACGCGGGACGCCTTGATATTCAGGCGACCGCCTCCGGCGTCCCTCGAAGGCGTTCGAATAAATTTTCCCGCCGGAAAAAAAATCCCCGTTCAGAGGGAACATAGCGACGCAGAAAACAGCGCGAGAAATAAAGCAATAAAGAAGGGGTGAGGTGGGAGGGAGACTGATTCGCAACATGATTCAATGTGTGGATGACAGGAGGAGTAGGGGTGGGAGGAACCGTTGGGGTGGTGGGAGAGAGGGAGGCGGCATAGGGGAGGAGGATGGATTTCACAGAGAGGAAACGAGAGTTGAATCCTGCCTGATAATATTCACGCCTGAAAAATGAACGGGGGAGAAGGATGGGTGACGATGGACGTAAGCGTGCAAAACTGGATTGACTGCATGCCCTGTTTGCGAACTGCAAATTGTCACACACAGAATGGCATCCCCGTCCAACCCCAGGGGTTGATGCATTTAATTATGGCTTCCACGATTTTAGTTCGCGCTCGGAGTCGTTAACAAGTCTGTCGACCACACCCACTTCATATTACTGCATTAGTTAACACCTTCCCCAGCCGTATTGATAATGGCCGAAAGCAAATATTGCTTGGACAATTTTTATGAGTCTTCTTTTTACGAGAGATGCTTATATTCAAGAAAAGCAGTATACTATTTCCCTGAATCATTAGGTTATCGAATTTTAGTTCATTAATTACCCCACAGGAACGCCAACATACTAAGATGAAGCAGTACGATGTACGATACAGTACATCAATATTTGTATTTGAATAAATTGAATGGGTCCAGTTTTTGTTTGTACCCTCTGATCCCGAATTTTCAATGTAATATGTATTCTTATGTGTTTGTGTATCAATATTCAGACGTTGAAAATTTCACAAATGTGAATAAGTGATAAACAACTATGGGTTAGTGACAAAAAATAAAGAACACAATTGTATCAAAATTTTCGGTGGTCACACCACAGTCACATTCTTGACGGGATACACTTATGTTACAATGGTATTTTTTGTTATTGGGTGCGTCGACGGCTATTCTCATCTTGCACCTCTTCAAATTACAGAAAAAAACCCTATTGGACAAAAGAAAACCAAGTCCAAAGGCGGATCTGGAACCCGCGACCTGGAGTCGGGTTAGTAGGAGAGCACGCTACCACAGGGCCAACCCGACCGGTGTAAGTAACG
>WURS02039606.1:0-11310 GCA_011762765.2 Rhinocypha anisoptera
CTGGTTTTCTCCCTAGAAAGTTTGAATCAAGTGCGAGGAATGTGCTGGAGCATTGCCATGGTGGAGGCGCCAATTACACAACCCCGGTCTCTTGCACCGCACAGCATCACGTAGGCGACGGAGGACACCCCTTTAGTACTCTTTGGTGATTGTTTCATCCTGTCAAAGAAAAGTCAGCATCACTCAAGACATTGCTTTGCACTTGGCGGGCCTTCTTTGGTCTTGGTAACGTGGAATGCTTCCACTGCGACGACTGGGATTTTGTTTTCGGGTCGTACCTTTACATCCAGGACTCGTCACCAGTGATTACGGTTTTCATGAGGTCAGGGTCACTGTTTGTGGAGACCAGCATGTCCTGTGAGACTTCAACACGAAGTTGCTTTTGCTCCGCCGTCAGCAGCTTCGGCACAAATTTTGCCGCCACTCTCTCATCTTTGGTCACAATGGAATGATGCACCGAAAAAGTACTGATGCCCATCTCTTCCACAATTTCTCGGATAGTCACATGTTGGTCCTCCATGACCACAGCATTCACTTTGGCAATGACCTGATCATTTCGACATGTTGATGGCCGACTGGAACGTGGCTCCCTCTGCACTGATGTGCGGCAGTCTTTAAACTGGTTGTACCACTCCTTAATTTGTGCGATGCCCATAGCATCATCACCGAAAGCTACCTGAATCTTCCGAATAGTTTCCACCCGGCTGTCGCCCAGTTTCTGCAAAAATTTGATGCAGTAGTGCCGCTCCAGACGTCCCGTCATTTTCCTTGTAATGAAAAAATGAAGAGGGCACTACATACTACCTAACTCAAATGCTGCTTGCCAACAAAAGATGCAAGGTTCAAGGTCAGCTCATGCAAGTGCACTTGATTCAAATCCATCAGGTTTTTGCAAAAAAAATAAGGTCGGATACTTTTCTAACAGACCTTGTAAAATCATGATTCTACAGTATAAGAGGACTCAAATATATAACGACTCAACATTTTTCTGGGCTAAATTTGGAAAAAATCCTCATCTTATATTCAGGTAAATACAGTGCCTATTGAAAGAGTGGAAGTTTGAGGAGGTAGGAATGGGATGTGTAGAAAAATTCATTGATGACTTGGCCGTTACGGGGCACACATTTGTCATCAACAAGTTTTGAGTCCCTTGTTTCCAGTGCATAGAATAACTGGTTTAAAATCTCTTGTGTGTCTATTTTTGATTAGGTGCTTTGCAAAGTGTAATGACAAGTTTTTGTTCCTGAAACAGGCTTTTGGAATTTCCTACCCTTTCAATCAATGTAGACATTCACAAATTATGGGTAATTTTCTTATAATTTTTTATCAATTTTTGGACTGCAAACTAGGAACTGAAAGAGAATGACCACCACCTAGACCAGTTGCTGTGCCTCCTTTATTTGACTATGATTCTCTCATTTCTGCATTTCGAGGGTATGAAGGCAGGTAACAGGATAGGTTGGAGATCTGCCTTAGATAAGCCACTCTTTGGAGTGCACAAACTGAGGAGACAATGATCTCAATAAAGGAGGCTGAGCACCATCTCGTCCTGTTGTGCCTCCTTTATTTGATAACAATACACTCGTGAATGAAGATGTTGTCTGAAGAGTCATAGAAGGAGGATGATGGGAGTAGACTTATGATAAGCGGGATAGTGAGAGGATGGGCACGAAGGCATGGGAGAGTGTAACGGGTGGAGGGAGAACGGGTATTCCAAATAAAATGATTGGTTTAAATACAATGATTGGTAGTATTGTTGGAAGTATTCAAAGGTGATGAGGAAATTATGGTAAGGTGGGAGTTGGTAAGGTACCTTGAATTTTGAGTTCATTAGAAACCTACCTTTACAGGTAGATTACCCTTCATCATCGTCACAAAACAGTGTTGAATAATGCAGCTGTTATTTGTGTAAGACTCCATTAATTTTACAGAATCTACATAACTAAAAGAGGTGTTAGCCAAGTGAGTGGCCACTAAATAGAGGACCTGGGCTTAAGACCTAGAGTTGTGCCTTTTTGGAAACCTTCAGTTGAGTGATTTTCTGGGTACCACATCACTGTGGGAAGCCACAGGTGGTGTAGGGAAAGGAATTGGTGCATCCACCCTGATTTGTGAATTTTCCCAGAGAGTTGGGCTTGGCATTAGGTGAGCTCTAATCTCATTCGTCAAACCAACCTCAAGAGTACTACATAACTACTACTAACTAAAAAGGGGTTGACCACATAGGATTGATCCATGCAATATACTCACCTTAAGTGAACTTTCAAATCGTACTTCTTATAAAAATTTTTATGGCATTCGGGGCAATTGTGAGGCCTCTCTTTGAAATGGTCCCTTTTTATATGTTCCTGGAAACAGAGATGAAGATATGTTTGAGTTTCTTGCATTCCTTACCAAGTTGAGCCACAATGGTGTTTGCCTATCCAAGACTCGGTAGCAAAATAGTGGCTCTGCATGAGACACAAGTAACAGACTAATGTATCAAATCTGTATGCACACACTAAAGATAACTTTTTTAAAACAAGACAACTCTATAACACAACAAGTAGAGGAGTTCCTCTGAATCCACATGATGGAGGACATTATTTGAGTGTTTTATTACATGGCATTATTGAGATAGTGGTAACCCAGTGGGTAGAGTGCTTGGTTGCTGAATGGGGAGCCAGGGTTCAATGGTCCAGTGATGGACACCTCTAACTAAAACCTAAGCTGAGTGATTCCTCTGGGTACCACATCCTCATGAGAAACCACAAGTGGGTTGAACAGGAGAAGGGCTCGGATGTGTGAATGTGAGAAGTGTGTGAACAGGAGAAGGACCCTTGACTCGGATGTGTGAATAGTTAGGCTTAGTACCAGGTACAATCAACCCACACTTATAAAAACCGACCCAGGGGTTGAATCACTTATAGATTGCAGTAACATTCACTGTTGGTAGAAATGTTGGTCTCCGCTCCTCCCACTTCTCTCAAACTTCTTGATCACCCGTTGAATTCCTTTCTCTCCGTCATTCGCCACCATCATTTACACTTCCCTAACTTCTCCCTATATTACATTAGGTTTTCTCTTGGCATTCCCTCCCTTACTGCTCGCTATGTCTTAAATGATTTAAAATTCTTCATAAAAGCTGTCAATGAACTCCTGTAGGTCATCTGAACTTCCTTCCCCATTCCCTCTTCAACTCTCTTCGCGCACCACAGGTTGAATGACCTCTTTCACTGTATCACCCCTCGCCTCTCAAAACGTTCTTAATTCTCAGACTTCCATCAATCTGCAATGCATTTTTAAAATGCCTCCCTGACCCGTTCCTAACACCACCTTCCTTCCTTCCTACTTCCTCACTACCCTAATTTTCCTTGTGACTGTTGACACTGACAGAATATGGATAGTAAAAACCTGATCAAAAAGAAGTAGTGCTATTTTATATATCAGATCAGATCACCAAAACCAATGCTAACCTTACAATTCCATCTAGGGGGGCCATCTTCAAGTCTAAGTGTACTGGAAGATATTCTTTTCCTCCGTGGCCCACTAATTTGGAGACAAATCTTCACCTTTAAAGGTTCTCTTGCTGGGTTCTGGGATACATAAATTGTTCACAGAATGTAGTCTTTAGAATGACATACTGTTAATATACCTTGTCTTCTTTGATCGACTATCATCAAAATATTAACACAGGGAAAGCTTTGCTGAGATTCCTTCTTCAGGTATCCCGCATTAAGCTAGTTATGACCTTTTACAATCATGATCTTTTGTGTGCATGTTCCAATGATCTACGGTCTCTTACTCTATATTTTGTTTTGCATATTCTTTCTTCATCCATTTGCTTTACATGTACTCTCCCATATGTTTATGCATATTCATATTACATGCAGCAACTTAAGCGTGAATGCTTCAGAGGTTAGGGTGATTATCTGGGGTGGTGTTTCAGCTGTTTCATTGCTTTCACTTTTATCTATCCAAGCTTTTTCTCCTCTCGCCATCATTTCTAACAAGGAATTGTTGTGTTCTTCAGATGCTGGTGTGTAGTGATCCCTGTGTGTGTTCCTCCGCATCTCCCTCGTATCACCTGCATTTCCAAAGGCTTTATGCCACTAATGTATTTGTCCCTGTGAAACAAATATCCACTTAAAAGAGAGTAATTAGGTCCATTTAAAACCCTGAAAAATGAAGACATTTTGGTTGATGCACTCTTAAAAATGAAGATCTCGAGAATGGTTGATGGTTAAACTTCAGTCAGGAAAACCACTACTAATGAAATGAGTCAGCCAAGAAAAATCCCTCTCATTTCAATCATCCTCCTTGCATAGCAACCTATTTTTCACTGGACCACTTTGATTTTCAACATATTTTAATGTAGACCTTTTCAGCACTGACATTTTCATTCTGTGCTTTATTTTTGACTTTGGCAGACAGCTGCTTTTTGTGATACTTTTATTCTAGTAGAAACCCCATTCTTACCGACTATTGGACTGACTTGACTACTGACCCTTTCGGCTTCTTCCTCTTCTTCAATCATTGCTTGCTTGTTCTCCATACGGAAAATTCCACATTGCCCACATACCAAAGTTCTTCCACTTCCATTAATTCCCAAATGTTATGTCAGGTTTACCATCTTTTATTCCACCAAAGCCCATAATATTTTCTTTCGATCTTCTTGTAATTTCACCGCTTCAATTTAACTTTATATTCTTCACTTAACTCACTCCAAAATGCTATTTTGCAAATTCAAAAATTTCACAATAATCCCCTTCCTAAATACTGTAAAAGAGATCTATAAATGTTGGGCTCATTTGTTTCATGTATTACTGTTTACATAAAATATTATTATATTTCAATTTAGAAAGAAAATTAGTATCCGAAAATGTATTGCAATTAATTTTTTTGTATCCTGTACTAACGAACATCGAAAACTTACCTGGACTTGTGAACTTGTTGAATATTCCTTGGAACAAAACCCACAAGTAAACTTGGGGGCAGGACCTGTCTGATGTGAATTTGACATGTGCTTATTTAAAGTAGATTTCCACGCGAAGGACTGTCCACAAATGTTGCACTGATACCGCTGAAGATCAACAAAATGGATTCCTACAGTTAAAAAATTTAAATTTGACAATTAATGTGATGATATTGCAGAATTAATACACATGCAAATGCTATAATGACTCATAAACTTACTGAACAATATATAGTCAAGTTCTAATTTATTCAATACATACTTAAAGTGTTATTCTTTAAAATTTTAGTGATTGTTAATTATTATTTATTTATCTGCATATTTTATTCAAAGCATAATTGATTGTCTTTCTTTTAATAATTAAAATTTTGTCAGCAAGGTTCATAGTTTATTAAAATATTCTGATTTTAATGTTTAACTAGGTAAGCAGGTTGGTGTGACTGTTGCAGTCACACCAAATAGTATTTAAACTCCCCAAAACTCTCACTTGGGGGAGAGAGATGCCAGCCATCAGCCGGAGGCTATGCAAGTCGTCTGACTCATGTATACTCTGAAACAATAAAGTCTCTCTCTCCACTAGCATCGCTTGGGTTTTTACTCTCTGGTACCCTTCCCCATGAATTCCCAATCTTGCCACTCAGATTGGGTCACTTCTTTCAAGAAGATCCTTGCTGTGTATCAAGCCACACCGGGACATGAAAGTTCATTGGCTTCTCATTGCAATGAAAAGCAGGTCTAAAAATGGAGCAAGTGGGTATTTAAATTTTGTGCGCTGTGGAGGAGTATTTTCTGCAGCCAGTTTCGAGCAGGTTAGGGAGGATGGGTTAATGCAGAGAGACAAACTTCAAGTGAAATAAAAAAATGATGCAGACAAGGTAGAGGGATGGGATACAAACAGGAGATATGAATATCCACACTGGAGAAAAAACAAAAACATAATATCAATAGACTTAAATGAATTATGCATCTGAGGATTTAAAATAAGTTTTTTCGGTGGCACGGTCAAGTCAAATGAGAGAGATTCTAAGATTGGTCACTGCCATAAAAAAAAGGGCATAATATCAGTAAATTCCTGTTTGCGCAAACACCACACTTGTGTGGGTTGATGCCTGAACAGATGAGTGTTCAAAAATTCATTATGTAAACACAAAAACTGGGGTGAATACTTTCAGAGTAGCATGAGAAATAACCCCTGTTCAAAATTCATCCAAGAGTTTTAGCAATTTTCAGATTTCATGTTGATTGAACTGTGCAAGTAATTACATCATGTAAACAGGCCTTAACAATGGAGAATCATGGTTTTAAAGTAATCATTCAAAAATGGAAAACAAGATTTTCAAGAGTCAAAAGCTCTAAAAAGAAATGATAAGAAATATAATAAAACAAAACTTACCCAAATGTTGTTTATAGTTGCTGTTTTTGGCAAATATTTTTCCACACTCATCACACTTAAAGGTTTTACTAGTGGCTTTTGGTTTTTCACTTGATGCTCTGGGTGGATTAGCCTCTGGCACATTGTTTTGGTAGTCTTTCTGCAAAGCATCGGAGATTGATAAAATTATTTTTATGCATATGAAAATAGAACAAAATGATAAATAGGAGAGATAAAAGAAAACCAGAACGATGAGAAACCATGAAATATCAAAGACAATACAAATCATTTTGATTATTTCATCCCATGATCAAATTCTTGAAAATAAGCTATTGTTAAATAATTAGCATACCCTGCTTCTCACAAATACTTCATGGCTCAAAATATATTCACAAAATACAATGTGGAATGCCCTATTGAGTTTCTTAATTGAATTATTCAGGAAGGGAAAAATGAAATGTAATATATGTATAATGTGAAAAAAATATAGTGTAATCCCCACCTCAAATCTAAAATACTACCATGGCTAGTATTGTCATTTCTCTTCATGATAGGTGATTCTATATTAAAACCAGAATTATTCATGCATGTGAGGGCATAATTTTAATATGATCCATATACATAGTATGCATGCATAAGTGACACATGTAGGCCTGCTCATCTGTAGGCAGCAGACAGAGAGAGAGGGGAGGGTATCCCTCTTTGAACATGAGAATTTAACAAACCAGTGCAATTAGCACAAGGTGAGCTAAATCAACCAAAAATTATAGGATTCCCAGAATTACTACACTTTGTATAAAGTGATTAATTAATGGAGTACCTTGAAGAACCAAGAAGGAGAAAAGATTATCGACTACTTAACAATAAAAGAAAAAACTAATGGGGCATATCTTGAAAAAGTTTAATAAGACCATGTTGGGATGGCTCTTACATGAGAAGATCCCCAGAGTAAATCATACACATGAGGAACAATTAATGAGTGATTTGCCTGTATCCATGAAAAATTTTCCAAGACAATTTTTATGCTAAGAAAACTAAAGGAACTTATTCCCAGAAACTATCTGAAACAAATTCACTTTGCCTTTTTTTTCAGCCATCTCAGACATGGCATTGAGCTAAGGACTAATTCCACAGCGATTTATTTGTGTTGCAAAAAAGAGAGAGCTCTCTCTTAAAGGACCATCATTTCTAATTCACACACTCCTCCCCTCCAATTGGCTGTGTGCACTGTGAACCAATTTTCAAAGAGCTAGGTATTACAACTTTAACATACGAAGGTGGTCTGAAAAGTTTCTGACACAACAAAGATACAAGACATTTTTTCTGAAAATTTTTTATTTTTCAACGTAGTCGCCTTGTAACTCTATACTCTTCTCCCAGCGATGCTCCCATCTCTGTAGCTTGTCCAAAAAGTACTCTGTGTTTTTCTCTGCAAAATAATTGTCTGCGAAGGTGATTGCCTCTTCATTTGACGAAAATCTCTGTCCTCCCAGTGCAATTTTTAGATGAGGGAACAGAAAGAAGTCGCTTGGGGCTGGATCTGGTGAGTAAGGCAGATGGTCAAGCAGTTCGAGCCATGATTCGTGGATTTTCACCATGGCAACCGCTGAGGTGTGAGACTGTGCGTTGTCTTGGTGAAACAGGATTTTCTTTTTCTGCAAATGTGGCCTTTATTCTGCAAGTTCTGCCTTCAGCTTGTCAATTAGTTATGCGTAGTATGCTCCTGTAATGGTTTTTCCTTTTTGAAGATAATCAATTAAAATAACTCCACGACTATCCCAAAAAAGAGTCGCATCACTTTCCCAGTCGAAAAAAGTTATTGCTTTTTTGGAGCCGGTCCTCCCTGTGCAGTCCACTGTGTGGACTGTATTCTTGTTTTGGGCATATAATGGTGTATCGAAGTTTCATCTACAGTAATTAATCGGTGCCAAAACTCGGATTTATTGTGCCTAAACTGCGCCAACAGACCATTAGAAATGTTCATTCGAACAAGTTTTTGGTCTAACGTGAGTAAACGCGGCACCCAATGCGAGGACAGCATTCTTATGCCTAAATATTGATTTAATATGCGACAAACACGTTCTTTTGACATGTTCATGACCTCTGCTTTCTCTCTCACTTCAATTCTGCGGTCGTCTAGCACCATTTGGTGAACTTTGGCGATGTTTTCATCGGTAGTTTCAGTTTTTGGACGTCCCAAACGTTCATCGTCTCCCAAGATCTTACAGCCACATTAAAATTCCGCTGCCCAAATTTTCACTGTGGTAAATGATGGTGCAGAGTCCCCATACACAGAATCCAACTCATCTGTGATTTGCGTAGGCATATTGCCTTTCAAAAACAAACATTTAATACCAGCCCTATACTCAATATTGTCCATTTTCACAAAAACACCCACATCAACTCACTCAAACGACTGTTACATAACAACTGCAGGTCCAAAATGGCTAAAACTTTGTTGAGTAACAGTCAACAGATGAACAACGAAATTAACTAGCTTTTATTTACGAGTGCTGCCGTCTTCGCATTGAGGTCGGAAACTTTTCAGACCACCCTCATAGTCTCTCTACATATATAAATGTTTATAAGGTGTGAAAGAAAATCTTACTTCTTTCACTACAGCAGAAAGTGTTCATCATTACAACACTAGAATTAAAGACAAACATGTACTACACCATACTGCAGGCTGACTAAAAGCAAAGGTATTCTTAAATTGGATCTTTTTAATATTTTATGACAAGAGGTCAGACATGTTTCTATGACAATGTTTAAGAATTTAATCTATACTTGGCTGATCTCTATGAAGAATTTTATTCCATGGGATGAATACCTTGGATGTAAAAATATGGACATTGTATTCTAATTGTTTTTCCCTGAACCATTATTATTTTGTACTTAATTTGATGAGGGCAATTACATTTTTTGAATGCTAATGTCTAATAAATGTATTATTATTATGAAAATTAAAAGATAAGAAGACATTAAGAGAGATTGCCAGGTGAAAGGATAGCTTGGAGAACTGCTACAAACCAACCCTTGAATGATAACCCATGGTGATAATTACACTTTGCACATCCTAGTAATTTTATAATATATAAATCTCATATAATTAGCACATTATTATGAGTGGAATATAACTTTGTAGGCTCAACAGAATTTTATTTTTAAAACAAATGGTTTCATGGAAAAGTTGAAAATCAGTTCCTACTTGATGCCGACTGGTCGACAAAACCAGTAATTTTTACAATAAAAATGTCAGTGGCACCTACAAAGTTATATTTTACTCATGACCAATATGTGGTTTCACAAAGTAGTGTCTGGATCCATTGAATTCATTAAAAATTACTAAATACAAGTAATATAATATCCTTCTGTGCACAACCTAAATGTATCTACAGTAATGATTTTTCTATAGGGAACAAAAATAGTGAATAAAAGTTGCAACATTAGTCACAAAGATGCATTTTTCTAAAAACATTTTTTGGGGAAAAAGGTAAGTGCTAAATCATCAAGATCCCTACTTAAATGTAAAAGAACAATACTTGAAAGAATAATGTGTGGCTAACCTCCGTCATGTCTGTGCAATTCAAATCATCCTTCAGCGGTCCAAGAACGTTCCCTTCGCCATTAGAATCAATCAGCTGATCAACAGTCGCAAGGGCATCACTCATTTGATTGGATACTGCCGTCTCATCGCCGAGGGGATCCTCCACTGGCACACCAAACTCTCCGTCGTTCTCTGGCAGTTCTGCGGTAATGTAACTGTTATACTTCTTAAAGTATTCTTCTTCAGAGATGGGATCTTTCTTGAGTTTCATATCGCTCGGTTCAACGGGGGCCATGTATATCACAATCTCGGAATCGGTCTGACCGTGGAGTTCAAGCCACTTCTCCGGCTGGGAGTCCGTCACGGAGGACCCGGGCTCGACCACCCAACTGGCTTCCACGTCTCCCGGATGCACCACACTTAAGGTGTCACACACTCGAGCGTCTTCCACGACGCTTACCATTTTGGCACCGTCGCTCGCCTTAGCCTCGCCCCCTTCGGGAGGTCGGGGGGGGCAAGCACCGTCGCCCACTTCGCTCATCACGACCATGTGGTTCCGTTGTTCATTGGTCTCGATGGGCTCGATTTTAAACTGGCTATCATCCAACGCGCTCCTCACTTGTTCCTCCCCCCCCTCTTCGTGCACATCATTCAACTCCAGTTCCTTATCCTCATCCGTTTCTTCACTGGTGATCCGTCGAATTAATTCACTGTAAATGTTCACAATGTCTTTGTTCTTTGAAGCCTCCTCCTTCTTAATCCCCTTCGTTTCCTCTGCATCAAAGCACGAATGGAATTTAAATTCATCGGCAGATGTGTAGTCCTGAAAAGGAATATTATCATTAAAAAGAGATTTAATATTAATGAATGTCATATGGAAAGTCCTGGGAATTTAAAAAAAAAAAAGAAGATCAACGGCAAAGAGCTCAAATATGGGTGTCGAGAGATAGCTTATGATTAAGTTAAAATTTCAGGTATATTACACGGAGACTCATCAGATTAGATGAACACCTGCGTTGTGAGTATAATTATTATTTAAAAAGATGGTAACCTGGCTAGAAAGTAGGAAACTTAGTCAATTTCATTAATGCCTGGGTAATATTGCAAGAAAAATAATGAAATGATTGTTTTCACATTCCAATATAGCTTTAATTAATGGTAAACGTACAGACACTAGGCTCTGAAACAGATCAGATGAGACCTTATTTTCTCATGCTGAAGGTCAGCAATCTTATAACTTTTTTTTTAAAGATTTTAATTTCACTATTTATCATATCCAATTAACCAAAACTATTTCAATATAGTCATATTCATCAGTACTTCAATCCGAAGATTGGTTTACTGCAGCCCTCTATCCTTTCCTATCTAGTGCTAGGCCTCTTCCTCCTTGGTAGGTCTTCCTTCTAACGTCTCTAATAATTTGCCCTATATACTTGT
>WURS02039627.1:0-11309 GCA_011762765.2 Rhinocypha anisoptera
AAATTTTGTGGGGCGCCATCTGCTGGTTTAGAAGTAAGTAAACGAGTCTTTTAAAACTTATCGGAATACCTAATATAACAAGAGATAAAATGATAATTTATTTTTTTAATTGGAAAAAACACTTTGCCAAATTGGCATTCGGCACATTGCGAAACGCCTAGACAAATCGCGAAGTGCCTAGGCAAAGTCCGACGAGTTTTAAAAAATAAAACCTTTCGGACTTTGCCTAGGCACTTCGCGAAGTGCGAACCCGTCGGACTTTGACGGTAACATATATAAATATTTAACTTTATAACTTGATTAAATTTAAATAAGCATCACATTATTCTAATATACATAAAAACAAAATTTGTAAGTTTTGGTTTTTTGTATTTTTTTAATAAGTTATATTTTTTACCAATTCAATATTAGATGCAAAAATACAAGTGAGTTATATTTTAAAATGTCATGTGTAACAAGCAATAAATTATTGAACAGTCTAGGAATCATTAAATAAGATGCTGTGTACAATTGTGCTGATGCATAAATAAGTTTTATTACAGTGATAGTGAAGAATTAGCACAGGTGGGGATCACGGGTAATGCGATGTGAGTGGCTGGAATCGTGGTAGGACAGATACTCACTTGCGCTTCAATCGCTTGTTTGCCTTGGCCTTCACTCCTATTCGGCTAACGCAGTGAAATTTGCCGATCTCCTTCAGCTTCTGTCTTTGCTGAATCATGTTGCGTAGACTGACTAAGGTGGCTGGACTGGCGCCAGTGCCGTGGCGCACGTGCTTCCCTGTCAGTGGTCGACTGATGCGTTTGCGGTCAAAAACTAGATTACCGTTGGTAGTGTCTGCTGAGCGTAACTCAGTTCTCGACCCACTTAGTGAGTCAGGTGAGGTTCGCTTTGTCTCGTACAACGAGTGCACTTCGAACCCTTCCGACACCGGTGGCGATGCTTTACTGCTGCTGATCATGTACTGCTGACTCAACTTCTCCTCGGACATCGGGTTAGAACTGGACAAGAGCTTGGCATAGGTCTCTGCCACAGCTACTGCTGCCCGAGATGCAAAGGCAGGCTCGTGGATCAAGTAGTAGTAGTACTGGCGGTAGAGGTCCAGCGGGTGGGGCTTAACATAATCCCCGCTCGAACTATCCGCATAGTGGGCCACTGTTTCACCGTGAGATTTACCATTCTCGGGAGAGTCATTTTCCATTCGGCTTGCTGTTACCGAAGTACTCACACTTAAATCTAACGCATCACTCTTCCACCGAGCCATTTCAGAATCACGTTTTTCGTTGTCCCAACATTCTGTAATAAAAATAATACCAGTTAGTTTATGATAACCAGCGTGCATAACATTGTTTGGCTCGTACCTAGCACTTCTTTGCGGTAGTTCCGATAAAATCTAGTCTGTGACTCAGTCCTAATGTTTTGTGGCTGTTCATTCGACTTTTTGTTATTTGTTTTATTACTTGATTCTTTCATTCGGGTTTGGTAGTAGTTTGATGCGAATAACTTTTTTGGGGCACAGAATTTAGCGTGAGTCCGATTACTCGAATAGGACTTAATCAAATGCAAATTGCATTCTGATTTAGAGCGAGGCAAAGTCGGATGAATACGATTGTTTTCACTATTTTGCTCCTTAGGTATCGTGGAGAGACTCGGGTGACTGGAAGATCGCTTCAATTTAATCTGTTGCTTTGAGAAAACTTGAGATCCGACTTGAGACTGATTGCGTTGGCCAGGTATCACTTGAATCTGAGTCTGGCTTAGTGAGACTTGTGCTGGCTTTGCCTCCTCGAACGTTTTCACTTCGTGAATCTCTCGGGGTGGACTGTCGCGGTTGTTATAGGGCGAAGAGGAAGACGATGAGGTGGAAGAGGACTCGGTAGACAGTGCCGGTCGATCTACCAGGCGTTCTTTGCCTAGAAATGGAGTACCACTACCGAATGGGTCTATCGGGAAGGGGTAGATAACACCACTGGGTGGTAATCGGTATGACATTACCAACGGGTCAAGCATGGTATCTTCCCGTCTTCGGTCTAGCTCTGGTCCCGCCAGACAGCTAGGATTGATAAGCATGTAGGGAAAGATGTTGGATGGGTAGCCATAGTGCTTGGCCATCAGATTGGAAAAGCAATACCTCGTAGTCCAGTCGGGAAAGTGAGGTGGACTGTGAAAGGGTACATGCTCATACTCCTTGTACAATCCATATGGATGTGTCGCTTGCATCGAGACTTGTTTCTTGATACTTAAGTCAATGGGAATGTCCTCCTTGAATGAGGTTTGACTGGGGTTGCATCTGTTGGTCGAGAGCAGTGCATAGTTGAGAAAGCTTTCCTTTGGTTTCATCGCTTTGAGTGGAAGTAACTGTTGAATCGATCACGAGCTATTAGTGTGCCGACAGCAAGATGTCATATCTGCAAGAAACTCGTCACCTTACTCCAGACAGAGTTCCTGTGCGTCCGGCGAACCGGATGCAGTTCCACTAACAATACCTGTAACGAGAGATACAAATTGAACCACATCAAGACAATCAGATTCTGGCGGGTTGCATTGTCTACCGTCACCAGCCAGGGATTACCTGTAGAAGAGTAGAGTGGTAGCAAAGCGGAAGGTCCAGTTGGAATGGCTTAGATCAGGTCGGGTCTGGTTGTGTTGTTGCGGACTAGCCTAACAATCACTGCTCTGCAAGTCTTCTTCTGATGGCAATCA
This sequence comes from Rhinocypha anisoptera, assembly GCA_011762765.2. Lineage (NCBI taxonomy): Eukaryota > Metazoa > Arthropoda > Insecta > Odonata > Chlorocyphidae > Rhinocypha > Rhinocypha anisoptera. The sequence continues at coordinate 2,704 of WURS02039627.1, forward strand.
CTGTATCGGTGGTTCGGGTGGTTAGTGCCAGGCTCGGTGCAACGATGCGCCACCGGTCGAGGGTCGGCCGTGGCGCGCGCCCGACACGGCTCGCAGCCCTCGTCCGCGTGTGACACCGAATCTTTCTCCGCCCAAACTCGCAAATTTAATTGAATTCTTTGTAGATTTTAGTATTAAAACGATATTGGTCGCGCTCAGATAACTTCCCCTCCCTCACCCTCGCTCTCCTTCAAGTGCATAGTGCACTGTTTTAATTTAAATTGTGTTTTTTTCTCTTTCAATTTGGACATGTTGCCTAGAACATGTTTCTGCACATCCTACAGTATCGAGCAACAATAGCGACGTAGGCAAATAATGCTAGGTGGAGACATCGTTTGCTTCAATGCTCTCTATTTGGACATATTTTCTGGTTACGCTTAAGCACTCCACCACAATGTTCTAAGAAACGCAAAGTAGTTCGTTTTGTACATATCAAAACTAAATAGTGATAAACATAAAATTTTGAATGACACTGACCTCACTTCCTGTTGATATAGTGACGAAAAAACGATTCTGTAATTCCACAATCGGTCACTAATCGATGAATTAACTAAGATGGCGAGAACGGAGAGAACATAGTGAAACACATTGGCGCTAACTCGCTACTTAACCGCTCCACTGCTGGTCAGTGACTGAGCTCGCGAACCCTATGGCCCAGTTGTTTGTTTGTTTGGTCCAGCGGTCTTCGCGTGAATTTGCATAAAATTGAGAGGTGTGGGTGGTAAAAGTAGGTCAACGCGTGAACGGCGTGGAGGGACCGGACAATGTCCACTGCGCCGTTAGCTGGAAGTGGCCCTGCGCGATTGACAGCTCAGTCACTGCTGGATCGATTGTAACTTTAATCATTATATGACTTAGCGCAAATCACTAAGACTACCGTCGGCAAGCGATCACCATAAGCTAACGGTTTGCTTGTTGCTTTATAGTGCGGCAACAAGTGGTGCCTTGGTCTTAGGGCTGCCGCGGGCTGTGTCACCAATTAGTGCGGTTAGTGGGTGATTGTCGTGCCTAGGTAGGTGGGTGCTAGGCCAACTCATGCCCTCAGAGGTGTTCTCGGAACGGAGCTATGCTCATCTGCGCCTCTACTTCCAATTCAGCTTAACAATCGGTTCCAGTGAGTGACCTTTCACTGGTCTTTATGACCCTCTTATCACATTTCCCGTATATTCTCACTTTACTATTGATTTGCCAATGACCTCTTTTCTGATGACCCCTCACCGAAGGGTTTGACCTGAGTAGAAAGGAGTGGCACTAGGACTGTAATGCGTCAGTGCCGAGGTCTTTGTTGGTGAATTAGAAATTGAGTGACTAACCGGCATCAAGGCCGGCAGTTTGAGATGTATGATGTATAGAAGTAGTGAATGGTATTGCGATTAGAACTCTCTAATTCTTAATTGGTTCAATACATATTGGTTCCATTAAGATAGACTATTAGTCCCATGGTTTGTGGCCTACAGTATGTATGACTCTTGAAATGCGGCCCCCTGGGCGCCGACTGGCCGTCATCGTAAGTGGTCTGGCTAGAAATCACAGAGAGAGAGAGAGAGAGAGAGAGAGAGAGAACGAAGGAGCGCGGGCAGGACAATGTTAACCTGTTTCTCACTCCTTTCCCGCCGCGCACTCCACGCTCATTGTGTACGATCGATGCACAATTTCGCTTTCACTTCCGCGTCTAAGCGATACCCGACTGTTTCGCTGGTGATTTTCTCTCTACACTTCTTTCCACTTGCCACAATTGGAGAATTGGAAGTGACCACGCGTTGGCCTATTTTGGCCACTCTGTTCTAAATCTGTGCCTTGCGCAACCCGTGATCAATCGACGATCAAAGTACGGTAGAGCACACCACCAGATACGGTCACTGTTAACTGAGATTGTCAACCACAAACTGTACTCATTTTCCCCTTATTCGGATACTATTCAATTTTGAAATTAGAATCAACAATTTTTCGGTTCCTGCACTATGATAAAATAATTATTTAAATATATTTATATACTGCTTTATTTGCGTTCCGCAAGTTAGAGTGATTGAATAATAAAAAAACTTTTGATTAATGAAATAGAAAACGAAAGTCGGTGATAGTGTTTTATGGGGTATAGGCCACTGACTAAATATATATCAATCTATCATGGCTTGGCAGATGTAATTAAGGTAACAGAGGGAGAGAGAGAGAGAGAGAGCGAAGTGTGAGATCGCTTCTGTTGCGCGCTCGTGAGAGACAGGTAGACACCGAACACGGAAAAGATTACTCGATGCAATTTTAGGTCACAGCAGGCTGAGTGTCGAGCGGGCGGGCTAAGGTGCGCGTGCACAGTCCGACGCCACAGGTAGGAAACGGGAGTGAGGAAGCGGGAACACGCGCCGCCCGCACGAGCTCAACTCGCGCCATAGCTTTATTTTAGCCAACAATCGGCCATTCTTCCTAGTGGAGAATTTAAACTTCTTAGAGCCAACAAACTAGGCGCTAAAGCTTCACTATTTAACTTTTTTTATAACTCACAAATAAGATACAAACAGTAGGTGCTGTAAACCTACTTCTATTGAACAGTAATTCTACATTAATTTTGAAAAAACTATTACTACAACTCACTGGAGTGGCAATTTATTTTTTTGATATTTTTGCAATGTTTGTACATTCTCTTCAAGTATTTTGCCATCCGAAATAAACTATTGAGAAAATGACGCAACTTTTAAGAGGTTAAAACGCTATTTTTATTTTGTCTTAATTTTTAAAAACTTTCTTATAAAATGATCCTACTGAAAGGTTCTTTTGAAAGAATTTACATAACTTAACCGGAACTATCTAACTTGACAAGAGGAGGTTGGAAAAAAGGCTCGAGAGTATCTAGCAGTAATGAAACATAATGCCTGCCAAGAACTTACATTATCCCAAAATTTGTTTGCGAATAGCTTGTTTTGCTGAAGAATGTTGGAGTCAATGGGTGATTATACAGATAACTAAAGGTGACACTCAAGGTGGCTACTGTGGTGTAGACCAAAGATGACGAAGATGACAGGATTGGAGTATCACAGAATGAGTGTGGAGAAACAAGTAGAATAAATGTATGAGAGAATGGGACGACGAGATCAGTGCAGATTTGGTGGTGGGCTTGCTGAGAGTTGCATCAAACGCAATGGAACTGATGAGTTGTTGGTAGAATCGGAAGTGAAGTGGGTGCCGGCATTGCACCGCTTCTGGTCCACTGGTGAGGGGAGGCAGCACTGGTGAATGATGACACTACTCCAGTGGTGTCAGTAGCACTTCCTGGGTCTGGTTGGCGGCACAACGGAAACACAGATCCGGCTGAAGACTAGTGACTGCCACTGACAGTGCTTCGGGCCGATTGGGCTGGCCATGCGCTGCCGGCAGAAGGTTTCCAACAAGTGAAAGTGAAATTTTGAAGGATATATCGAGAGCATAGTCAAAATGCAAAATTTGGTCTGGAAGAGACAAAGGGGCAGAGATATTTTCAGAGAAGCTAGCCAACAAGAGACCGCATAGCGTGCTGGACTGAGAGCACAAGGAGAGAAGGTGCGAGCGTGCGCCAAGAGAGAAGAGAGATGAAATTAGAACGGCAACAAGTGAAAGTTGTTTCGTCCGGTGCTGACCTGATTCGGCGCGGTGTAATTTAATTCGATATTTTTACTTACAGCCAGTTTGCCAGTGTGGGCAGCAGTCCGGCAAACAATAAGTTCTCTCTTTCGCTACTTTGCTCTTCCTTTTTCGCCTGGGTGTCTGTCTGCTCATGTCTTCCCCAGTCATCACAGTCTTATCGCTAGGCACAAAGCAATCTCGCTTTCCTCCTTGTTGCATCGCCAGGTTGCGTGGCGCGTTCCCTACATCCGACTCGTGGTGACCGGCAGCGAGCTGACAATAGCCCGGGCTCAATCCACTTACCGCGTGCTATCGCGCCGAGACCCACTCCACAACCTCTGCTCACTACCACAATGCTATTATTGCGCAACCACCTCTCTTCTCTCATAGATTGGCGCCCAAAAAGAGGCTTTTTTCGCTGCACACTTCCGCTTGTGCATTGACTATCCTAGAACATTCAATTTGTCACCAGAACTTGAGCAATGTTTATATGTAATAAGTTATCACTTATAACACTCTTACTATCTCACACTCTCACAATCTTACTATTTTCATAAAACATTTTTGAAACGCTTTACAATAAATATGAGATATATATATATTCTGTAGCATTCCTGGTGGTGGTTGATTTCCTGAAACAACAAGTAGATGGGTGAGACTTCCCAACGTGACGCGTGCTTAAGTGGGATCGAAATGTGAGTGAAAAGCGAGCGAGGTCATACGGCGGAGCTTGACACTTCCGGATGCTTCGTGTAGTGCACGCTCTCTCTCTCTCCCCTCTTTCCCACTTGCGTCTCTTCTCTGTTTGGTGCCTCAAGTGTCATAGTGGATAGCAAATATAGCCATGATTGCACTAATCTTGCACGCGCTTTTCATCTTACACCTGCAGCTATAGACATCTACTTATCAACTTGTTTAGAAGTCGAATGATAACATGTACAGAGAATTGACAATTTGCTTTTGATTCAACAATCATGGTTTTTATAAACATTTTTGTTGTAATAAGTCATTACATTACAAACAATGCAATTTCAAAGCACATAACTAACTTACAGGTGGTGGTGTTCAATATGCATGAAACTGCTTTGCATCATTTTGTCTGATAAATTATCTGAGATAACGTAATTTATTTATATTCAATATAATTTAGTAATTAAATTTTAAAATAAATTGTATTCGCATTTTTAATTAAAATAGTAGCACTTATAAGATAATTGTAAGAATTTATAAATTCGTATAAATTTGTATACAAGATTTTGTTCTAATTGTCCTAGTTTGCCAATATTTACATTTACACAGTTTTTTTAAAATTAATCTTGAGAATTGATTACTAAAAATAAATTATGTGTATTTTGAACATGTCTGAGGTGTTTTTTTCTGTGAGACAATCTGCCAATGCGCCAAAAATAGTGATATGTGGTTTATAAAAAAATATTGGTCCCTTCCGAGACATTCAAGTGTTGTTGTCACTAGCAGCAATGGATCGAATTGTTCTCTCTAAAGGCTAGTCATTACTCATTAGGCAATGGTGTGGAGAGGTTTCGACAAGGGCTCTAGGCACCTATACCACTCCCAGCAATCTTGGTTCCCATGGTAGCGGTGTTGTCAAACCAAAGTGCGTTGAGTTAGCCGGCTTGCTTCGGGTGCCATTTGGAAGAGTGAAAACAGCGAGAATCTCTCGTGCTCACTACTCTTTCTCTCTCTCTCCCTTCTGATGGCTTCTGTGCTGCCTATGTCCAATGGCATCGGCCAGGTAGGTGACTCGTGTCCAGTAGTCTTAATTTGTGCTCACTACTTGACTGTGCTATCATCACCACTCGGCAGTTTCGATCGTACGTGTATGTTTGTGTACGTATGATTGGACAGCTAATGTTTTCCCTAATAATTGCTTTCACGACGTTATTGCCTGTAGTAGTACTTATTGCATGCTGTTTAACAATGAAACACATTCTCCGATGAACAGTGAAATGGCCACCTGGTGGCCTCTTGCCAGCCAAAGCTGGTTTGGTTTCGCTTGAACTACCCAAGGCGACACTAGTAATTTGGATGGCGCTAGTAGAGTTGGCACCCACGCCATCAACACACCACTTCGCACCTTGTTGCACGTTACTAGACTCACTCAATGGAACAGGTATATGTTTGCTTTGTGTTCCATTAATAACATTATACTAACTTTTGCACCTTACTTAAATATAGGGACCTAAAGCCCAAATTGGCATCAATGCGTATGCTACTAAGAAAACGGTTTCTCAAGGTATAATATGGAAAAGATAAAGAAAAATTTAAAACTGTTTCAACATATTTTTGTTTCAGGAATGCTCGATGTTGCATTGTTGACTGCTAATGCCAGGTAAATTGAGAAAATTTAATTTCAACTTTATTCTAATACTGCCTTTTCAATATAGTCAACTCAAATATTGCTTATCGTTGGGTGACAAAAGTAAGTTCTACTATGTTTTGATTGGCTTAATCAGCAGTTCGATTGTACTCCAGGTAAGTTATAAGTTTTTTGAATATTCTAGCTAACGTTGTGTTTGGTTACAGGTTCTGGTAGGGTGTATCTTTATATACGTTGGCTACCTCAACTTAGATGAAGAAGAAAAGCATAAGCATTTGAATCGAATGAACAACTTTTGTACCATTATGGTCTTTATCATCACTGTCATTAATGTTTTTATAGCTGGATTCGGTATTGGTACAGAGCCAAGTGCTATTTAAAATTCTTTAATTCATAACAATTCTATTCAACGGTGTATCAATTTATATATATTATATAATATAATAATAAATATCAAAGAAAACAAAAAGTTAAGAAAATTAAATATTGCAAAATATGGTATAACAGTACTAAAAAAATTCAAATATCACAATCGTCAATTGAGCGTATAATTGAGTCTGAGAAAAATATCATTGCAGTGTTGATGAGCAAATTCGAGTTCCGTATCGTTGAGATTCTTTCTCCACTGGGTGGCAGTAAAGCTTGAGTTGGCTCGATAGGTCGAATAAGGGTTTTGATTCTGCTCGTTTCGGTTATGCGATGAGGTGTGCGAGCGCAAAAAGCGAGACACACTGGCCGAAAAGTCAAGATTGAGAGTGGCGAACACTTGTCTACTCTTGCTCATTGGATCAGATGATATGTCTTCATAGCGCACCAGTTGAAGATTGTCGCCGAGCGTAGTTTTGATGCGATCATAATCAATCAAGTCTTGGCGCATCTCCGCACAAATATGACTCAAGTTAGCACAAACTTCCTCCTTATTGCACCACTCCATATTCTTTCTTGAATTGTAGATTCCTCGTGGATCTCTCACTAAATAAATAACTTTGACTTGCAACGGTTCTATCAAATGCCAAAGTTGCTCCAAGTGTTTCATTTGTAAGCGAACCGTCTTGATAATGTTATAACGTGATCTTTGACAAGCTTGTCTAAGATAATCATAATCAAAACATCGACTAGGTCGAAATTTGCATATGTTCCAAAAAAATTTGTTCCATTTTAACAAAAATTGATTTTTCTCTGCCCATTGTATGTAGAAGAGGTTTTGAGAAAAATCACAATTGTAGATGTTATTGATAAGTTGCAATGCTGAGGTCACGTTATCACCGTCTATTCGAGTTTGTCGTGTCATGTAGTGTAATGGTTCAAATGAGTAAAAACTTTTCCAATTTTGCTGCAACAAGTCACCGACAAATGAAGAGCCAGAGCGGAAATATGCAAAAAGCAATACTCTAGTTTGGTTGTGACCCAAAAATAAAGGAAACTTGCTAAGAGGGTTAAATTTTCCAAAGATTGATTTCATTTTTTCTTTACTCTTAATCTTATCATTCTTTGGAAGTGTTTTCGACATTTCATGAATGAACTTGTTATAGTTCCATTTAATGGCGGATTTTTCCAACTCTAAATAGAAAAATACAATATTAGGCAAGAATCACAGGAACTTATGAAGCAAACCATGGATGGCATTGTCGTCAGATTGAGGAGTGGAATGGCCTGTGTTTGACGTTGACTTGTTCCACTGATGGTGGTTGGTGGTTAGCAAAGAACCTTGTTGGAGTAAAATTATAAATCCGCCAATGACTATAAACAGTAAAAAGTATCTTTGTTTTTCCATCCCGTTTTCATGTCTTCTCAATAGAGTTGAAATCTCTAACGTAGAACATAGAAGTGTGAAATGCAATAAACAAGTAAACGTTTGTCTCAACAAAAATCACAAATCTCCTGTGGAAAAGAGCATTATGCAAGTGATATGAGTGAGGACAGGATCAAGATGGCGAGCAGTCATGAAACAGTATGGTTATCGTCCTCTAAGAGCGAAGGTTGGCCTCGTGTTGTGAGTGGGGATGGCAACACTGGAGATGTGCACGGTGACGGGTGACGGCTTGGTGCAGTGGTCAGTGCAGTTGTGCACTGACTGCGAAGAGGCAGGCAGAGAGAGGAGAGCCGCGCACACAAAAATTCCAAAGGATTGGCCAACCAAACGTCGTTTGTGAGTAAACCCCCATTGATGTTGGTGACAAGCCTGAGCGTGAGGCACTGTCCGAGATGAAAAAGAACGATTTGGAGCAATGGGGAAGATGGGGAAGCCACACTCGAAGGACATCTGGGATTCTTCAACTCGCTCGCCTTCAAGTGGCTCGCCTCACGCTCACTCACTCATCGCTGGTCTTACGTCCATTCATATACACAGTTACATAAAAAATCAGCCATTTTTTTTATTTTACTACTTTTTTAAGGATTACACGAAATTTTGGGTAAATTTTTTAAATTCGATTTTTTGTTGTAGTAGCGCCAGTGCAGTACATCTACCGATGAATAGCGTTGGACGAGGATATCGAGAGAGGAGTGAGAGAATGAAGAAGGTTGAACAAAGTTGTCAAGTGAGTACTCACCATTGTTGTGTATGAGGAGTGAAGTGACTGATCATATCACGGACAAGTGAAATTTGGTCCTCCATTGGAAGCCCCGCTTCACT
>WURS02039647.1:0-11309 GCA_011762765.2 Rhinocypha anisoptera
GAAATTATTGGAAAAAACTTGTGTTATTTTTCTCTGTGTCCTGTGTTTTTCGTCGCCACCCCTGTGGCCGTGCTATTCTAAATATATATATCTATATATTTATAATGTAATATATATATTACAAAATTTTTCCTGCTGATATCCGTGCCGTTTGTATAAAACGAAATCACTGGAATTATCAATAAGTTCTATTAATGACATAAATCAACGAAGAATCAGGAAGAGGCTTTTCTCGCATTGCTAAATGATAGTTTTCACTTCCCAACAATCAATGATTATCCAATAAGATGAACTGAGTTGATATACTGTGTTTCCAAAATATCGCGATTTAAGCGCAGGAAATCCATCTGTTATCCTAAAATATAACATCTGGGAATATGTCATTAAACTATCCCAGGCAGCATCGAACGTCGGCCAATGTCGTTTGAACGTCGTGAATATCGGCCGATATTGCCGCTGTTCACCCAATATAGCGCTAACGTTGGCTGCCAATGTTCAGCCAAAGTTGGTTGCCAAAGTTCAGCCAACATTGGTTGTAGTTGTAACATAGTTTAGTCTGTGACGTTGGCTGCCAATGTTTAACCAACTTTGGCGGCCAATGTTCAGCCAACGTTGGAGTTAGCTGAACATTGTTTACAACGTTGTCATATTTCCATGAGTATTTCTGTTTACGCGAAAGGGGGCACTGAAAATTTTGGCGCGAAGATTCGCAACAAGAGCTTACAGGTCCTTTCTCGTAATTTGTTCCTGTCTTTTTGTGATAGTACAGGTGGCTTAAAAAACATAACTTCTCCACAATTAAGTCCTTTCGGTATATTGAAGCCGTATACCTCCTTCCCATAAATGTTCTAATAACAGTATGAAGGTCTTTCGAAAAATATTTGATGTGTTTTATTTTATAAAATATTTGTCTTGAGCACTGGTTACTATGAAACCATGACGTACGAAGATTACACTGACTGAGGGAATTATTCCCCAAAGGGAATTTGATTCCCCATCCCAGACAGTACATTAAGCTTGCAGCAACGTTGTGAAAAGGTTGCAATCGTAACATGGTAATGTTGCAGTAAGGCAGGGTGATATTTGTTCCTAAAGAGCATTGATGATTTGTATTTTCTTCAGCCAACACTTAAGATTGGTTTCTTAGTTGTTGAAGATAGAGTGTACTTAATACCAAGCCTCATGGTACATAAAATTTACAAGTTGTAGTAAGAAGGAGGAAGGGAAAGTTTCATTCCCTATGAAGTAAGATCTGATGCTTCAATCCTGGTGACACTCATGATCCTCCAGGTAGATCTGGTGCCCAGAAAATCTCTCAGCTTAGGTCTAACTAGAGGTGTAAAGAGGCATTACCAGGACATGAACCTAGGCCCCCTGTTCAGTAGTTAAAGAGTTCTACCTACTGGGGTACCACTATATAACATTATAATTGAGAAAAAAGCTGATAATGCTACAGGAATATCTCATAATAAATACTATGAATGACTGGTAATCTACCAGTTAAGGTAGGTTTTTGATGAGTCTCAGGATAGATTTTCCCACTACATCTTAACTTAATCCCTCTTCAAATCTGCACACTTATTCCATCATTCTATCCAATATCCCTATCCTCTTCCTAGCCCTACCTTGCTTACCCAATATCCTACCCTCTATCACAACCTATGAGTAACCCTTCCATCCACCATTCCTGTCTTCTTGTATTACATACAAATATAATTAATGAGTCCAAGTCAAATAAAAGGATGTAATCATTTGATTGGCAAAGCATTTCACCAAACTATAATTAATGGAACATAATCTTAAATGGAGGTGACATTTTGCACACTATCAAAAAAATCTGTTGAGACAATGTAATTTTAAATTGTTTTGTTAATGGTTTAAATGTTCTAATTATTAATAATATTAAACAATGAAAAAACACCACATGAATAAAGCATTAGTACATATATAGGGCTCGTTATTATACCTTATATAGACAAATGATTTCACCTTGTTCATGGAAGGAATTTATTCCACAATATATGCTGGTGACATTTCAATACAAATCTGTTCCACCAATGTACACATCATTCCCAAAATAGTAAAAGCCATCGAACATGCAACCGAATGGTTCTCATCAAATGATCTAATCATATACGAAGGCAAAATGAGACTTCTCTACTGTGCACCAACAAACTCAGCCTAGTATCATGATAATATCTCAACCCTAAAGAACTCTCTATCATATGAATTTCCTGAAAACTTAAATTTCCTAAGCCTAATGTTAGATTACAATTTGAAGTGGAGCTCCCACATAGATAATCTGAGCAGAAAAATAAGCAAGACAGTCTTTGCCCTAAGAATCATCCATAAAAACTGCTCCAAAGATGCAGCACTAACATTCTACTATGGTCTATTCTACAGTAAACTTAACTATGGCCTTATTTTCTGGGGTCAGGCTTCTAGTACTCTAATAAACAGAATCTCCAGACTGCAAAAGAGAGCAGTGAGGATAATGAATAAACTGAAACCATATGACTCATGTAGACCCTACTTCATAAAAGACAAAATACTAACTTTACCGTGCATATATATTATGAACATCTTACTGTTTGTTAAAGAAAACTTTCAATATTATAACCCCTATCTGGGAACCCACGATCATCACACCAGACAGGCCAATGTACTTAGGTTAATCCCACATAACACATCATCCTGTGCGAAAAGTCCCTCTATGTGGGCATTAAATATTACAATAAACTGCCTGAAAAATTTAAGAACTTGGACATCATCAGGTTTAAATCTCAAATTAAACAAAAAAATTGCAAAAAAAGGCATACTACGACCTCAAAGAAATTACTGCAGACAGTCAAGTGTTCATCTGCTGATTAGCAAGTGCAGACTGGTTTTCTATTTCATTCAAATTTATTTTCTTTTTTCTATGGCCTATCGCTATTTCATTATGTATCAATTGACTTCCCTATATTGAAGAATTCTTTCTGATGATATTTTTGAATTTTTACTGTACAAAATCTCTGACATACCTTGTAACACTGAAGGTGAATAAATATATTATTATAACTCATACCAAGCATTCACATCATTTAATGTAAGTGTATTTAGGAATGAAATTGGTTGCAGAATTTAATGCAGACTATTTTTGACTTGTGATAGTTTACTGTTACAGTAAACCACATTTGACCAGTGTATCCAAAATTTAATAGACAATTTCTATTATCATGTTATACTTCTGTATTGATAATTTATCTTCCAGGATTCAGCCATATTTGGGCACTATAGCTACCAACATGAGTACATTTTTGTCATAAAATTGTTGAATTGAAATTACATATATAAAATAATACAGAAATACAGCTATAAAAACTTCAAAAGGATGTGCTGAAAATTTTAGACTTTAAACATCACTGGCTTTCTTTAAAAAATGGAGGAAGACAAAACAAACTATGCACTTCATGAAATCTGCCCATAATATTACTTAAGTTTGAGCAAGTTACCTTCCTTCTTTCAGTGGCCAAAAAAGCATACTAGTCAGTGAAAAGACATTTTGGTGAAGAAAATCAAGTGCATCAACATTAGAGATGCAAGTGATAAAATACAGATGAAAGTGAAAAAGAATATATGGAAATAGTTCATCTAAGGATTTTAACAAGGAATGAAAACTTGAGAAAATATCAATAGAGAAGCTGAAGATAATTTGTTGAGACAAAATCAATTATCGGGACCTTAGGAGGTAAACATAAAGATATACAGTTTAGAATAATCCAAGATTTCAACGAAAACAGAAAGATGTCTTCATACTCGTAGCTTGAAATAATGAATTCGAAGAAACTTGATGGAGAGATGCAAAGAGGTCAGAACATTGAGAGTGGTTACTAAATTAATTCTACTAATGAAACTTGTCACATTGCTAAATTGTATTAACTTCTAACAAAATGTATTAAACTTAAAAGGGACCCATTCATTGCAGAAACTGGAGCCACTCTAATCCTTCCTAATTAACCTATACACTTGCATCACATTCTAGATGGGACCTAATAATACTGAAAAACAAGAGCCCTTTTTTTAGCTTCTCATAAGATTTACCAAATTTTCCATAATGAATCCTGGAATTTTATTTTTCTTGGCAAGAATTATTTTTTATACCTCCTCTATATGATAACCTACAGAATAAACTCAATTTAGTGTAACCCGTACTTGTAAAACAGATTCAAAATTACTTCTCTGATGTAAAAGTATTCATTGGTTGAAATATAAAAAAAAATCATTTTAGCATATTTAAAAAAATACATATTTCCTACTCACATTGTGCACCAGTGTTGAATTCGATTGGCATGACTTTTAACAGCATGATTTATAATTTATCTAATTATATGACGACTTCAAACAGGAAATATTTCTACATTATGAATTATAACAAAAAGGTATTTACTTTAAACTAAAGCATGGATTAGTAACATATAACAGAAATAAAATTTGGATAACACCTACTTCTCTGGGCACTCATGATATTATGCTTATAATTATCTATTCCTCAGCGTCCATTCTTAATATTTAGCTACGAGGTACTTCGTTGTTAGTTCTTCTTTAAATATAAAAATATTGCATCAAATTGAAAATTATGTATCATCATAAAACCACAGTGATCAACCCGAACCAAGAGTGTCATCTGGGTGTTGCAAGATCTACTCTTTCAGAATCCAGGCTTGTTTTAGTCTACAAAGTTGTCACGCCATTAATATTTGTTTTACTAAAATGTAACAGAAATTAATAGTTTAACTACTAATTTACTTGAACCAGCAAGATTTCCATATGAACAAATAATTATGCAGTGTTTAACTTGTCAGTGAATCAAAACATTTAATTTTATACCAAATATTTTATTCATGTTTACATGCTAACAATTATATTTCTGCATCCCTAGATATATATAAGTCAACAGTTAGGAGGTACTACAAATGGGAATGCTTTTTAGGCAATTGTAAGTAAAATACTCTCAGAAAATTCATTTCAAAATTAACAATGTCATCGTAAAGAGATTTTGAGATTCTCTAGCACCAACCCTTAGTAGGCAAATCTGAAAAAATAAGCACAAAAATACGAAAAAGTTCAAGAGGAGAGTCTTAAAATTACATAAGAGTTTCAAAAACCAGATAACAACACAACAGGAGTTCAAAATTAAGGGTCGCACTGATGGGTTAAGGATAGGAAAAAAACAACAATAAACAAAAAAATAGAACACAATGCCACATATGCTTCCTTTAGGAATACATTTCATGTGCCATTACAATCAATGATTTTTCACAGTACCATTAATTTATTGTGAAATAGTGAGAAAATAGGGAATAAAATAAATGGGGTACACGAAGAGGCAGCTTATGGAGTGTATGTGTTAAGTACATAAGAACCAAGTCTGTATCAACATTTTTTTTTCAATTTGTCTCATTATCTTTTATCTGAATGTAATGTAAACATCAAATGGAATTGTCTTTGATATGCTAATGTAACCATGGCAAACGAGCCAAAGTCTCTTTTGATGATTCTGGCAATAAAATCATTTGGACTACATTGTGGACAGGCTGCCAATTGCTCAACTCTTTCATCGCCTAGTTCATTAAACATGTGAACAAATCATAATTATTTTTTTCTTCCGTAGCCACAAAGACACGTGCAGATAGTTTGTTTTGGGAGAATTGCTTTATCAATGGCCAATTTAAAAAATATGTATCATGGTCTCATGGCTTTAGAAATCTAAAAAAAATAGACTTTCAATGAAAGCAATAAATGAATAACATGGTCCAACTCTTTCAAATTGCCTTAAGTCTAATGCATTAATTTACAACGTACATATCTATGTATATGGATATACATATACATATGCACAAGAATATATACACTTTTTCCTTAATATTAATGGAAGCCACATTTTACCTCATGCAATTACAGATAAACCTGTTCCTTTTGTTTCCTCACAGTTTTACAGTAAAATGATAGGTAAAGTTATATATTTATGTATATGTTACTTAAAAATAATTCATCTATTCCTTTAGAATGCTTTAACAAAGTCCAATCAAGTCCCACAGCCAACCAACAGTATCTTACAGGATAACATGGCAAATGACTCACATTCTCAAGCCATAACTATTCCTTGCTGCTCAAGACAGAATAAACAGACGGAGGATGGAGCAGGGCTCCATATCCAAGGAATTGGAAAGAGAACATGTCTACCCCTCCCTGAAAATAATGAAAGCCCAAAGCTATATCCGAGTCCGTGAAAATCCTGCCCTGAGATACATCCAGATTCATGAACAATTTTTTAAACATTGACGATTTTGTATTGTCATTCCCACCCTTGGACACTCCTCCCCTTTGCACCGATTAAAGATGGATGGGATATGCAAAGAGGCACCCTCTGACGGCCAACAACTGCTTTAATTCATGCCTCCCTTTAGATTGTCACCATAAAATGTGTTTACTCTGATAAAACAAACATGTACGACTATTTGCAATCAGTTTGGTTTATCATTTTGCAGTACTCCATTTTGCTAATCACTTATCCCTCAACCTCATCACATCACCTATTCCAGCGTGGTGAATGGGATGGCACTCCATAGTGACAATGAAGCTGATTGATGGCAAAGGATTCTAGAGCTTTCAAGAGACTCATGCTATCACTGAAGGGAGGCCTCTGGAAGACCAGTCTCTACTTTCACAATGTACTGGTTCCCAAAGTGAGAGCAATTTTTTATTCAGCAAATAGAAGCAGTCTGAAAGCACTTCTCTACCACCATATAATGACAGTGCTTGCAATTGATGTTGCAGAAAACAAATATCCATGATGGCTTTCCAAATGTCATTATTCTGCTCAAGTATTAACAGCAATGGAAAGCTTAAGATGAAACCAAATCACTGAAAACATTACTTCCCAACAAATACTTCAAAGAGACAAAGGATACACACTGCTATCACAGAACTGAATCTCACACAATAATTACAAAACTTTTTCCTTCCTCTCCCCTTCTACCTCTTATATGAGTTTCTCTTCATCTGAAAAGGGGAGAGAGCAGTCCTTACAGCTGAGCCAGTCAGACAACTGCTCCCTTCCATCCCACAGCCAACAAGATCCACACACACCCACTCAGATCATGATAATGTGTATAATTTGCTCAAAAAATATTTACCACAATCAAATGGTGCCTAGAGAAGGCTGAATGCATTCAATTTACTACTCATTACAGTAATGAAACTACCTAGATAACAAACTGTCTGTGAATTTCAATGTAATGGTGGCAATAGTATAATGCAAATTATGAGGTTTGCCAAAAAGGTTTTTTAAAAGGAAAGTTTACCGTTGATCATCTCAAATTGCATTAATTTTACACATTTTAGGTTTCTTCAATGAATTAGTGGTTTCTCATTAAAGTTTTTTATAGTAAGATTTTTCATTTGGGGGAAATTTCTCTTGAGCATTTTGAAAAGTTCACTAAATGGAAGTTTCACCGTGTAAGCAGTAACATTATCAAAGAATGCTAACCCAGCCAACTCTTTACATACATTCTATATGTGAATGCTATTACAATGATCAAGACTCCTTCCGACACAAACAGGAAGAGAGAAGGGGGGATATGGGTGGAAAATTGATTCATTCAATTGTCATGAGTAAGTCCTCCCCTTCAAGCTTCATGCCCTTTGTAATGTCCAGGCTCTTGACAACACCTGCAATTGGTGCCTGCACCACCATCTCCATCTTCATAGCTGACAGCACCACCAGCGCTGCTCCCTTCTCTACTTGATCACCTACAGCAACCCGAATATCTATCACAGAACCAGGCATTGGGGCTCCCACCTGCCCCTTAATGCTCTTCACAGCCTTTGGATGGATGTGCAGTTCCTGTGGGGGAAAAAAACTAATTACAGTACACAGAAAAATGGTTGACAACACCTGGACAAGCACAGAGACTAATCCCTTTGACTTAAGACAATTAGTGGAACTAATCTTTGATTTTTAAATATTTTGTACCTGTGAAAACTGGGAAATATCTCAATATATTGTTTGATACAAGTATTTGTTTGTTCATTCACAGGTGTTCTTCCAGTTAACCCCTCAACTGAGGAGCCTTGTTCTTTCGCAACTGCTGTGTGCTGGGAAAAAAAGTAGCCGCAGCACTCTTTTCTTCTATTTCCGACAAATGTTTATTAGGTGGTAGACCTGGGATGACCCTTAATGGCTGCGTAGCATAGCCCATTTCCCTCCAAGGGGGGGTATTGGAGATATGATCGACTATAGCTAAAATTTTTCACGCAGGAATATTTCCAAAAATGAATTCCACATTTATTTTCATAGGTAATTTCTGATTAATTTGATACCAAACAGTTTGTAAATACTTTCATTTATAACCAGTATTCAACCGAAACTCAGAGAAAACTGAGGGAAATAACAAGAGTGGGTCAGAAGAGAATTTTCCTAAACTTGGTGGATGAAATGGCTGAACGGAACTCTGTAACTATACCTTTGAAAAATTAGTATGAATACATATCAATATATTTTATTCAATAAATTCACATCAATGCATTTTATGTAACTAATTTTTTATAAGATACTTTTATTACTAATCTCACTTTTCAATGAAATATGACAAAATAATGAGTTGTACCAATATTAGATGAAAAATGGCCATGTTTAATTTGGGTCTAAAAATATTTTTTTAAACAGAGTTCAAATTCTGAAAGATCTGTCAATTTTGAGATTATTAGAACCCATAGTTTTCATAGCATTTTGAATCGTTTAACCTTTTGTAAAAAACCAAGCGACTTTGAAATGGCAGTAGTGTTAAAACTGCTCTATTATCCTACTTCGACCCCTACTCATATCTCAGAACTGAGACTTGGACCCAACATGAAACTTTTCTATGAGTAGTATTTCATCATAAACTTTCACGTAGCACTTACTTTGGCTTCAAAATCGATGTCCAGTAAACAGGCAATTTTTGCTGTCACTTTCTAAGTCTTCATATAGAATGAAAAACTCACTTTTAATTTGAAAGGATAATTCAAGGATTCAAGGCAAATCCAAATGCAATGACCAGCTACCTGGTCGCTCACTCACCTTGACTGCCTCCTTGTCCTTGATGAACACAGACCGCAACTGTCCATTAAGCTCAAAGAACACTTCACGCTCCCCATTGGGGGTAAGGTCCTCTGCCATAGCCAGTGTCTTTACTCCTAATGTTTTCCCCTTTTCAATCGTCACCTGAAACATCATTCATTGACTAATTAGGTGGAAAAGAATTTCATCCCAAGATAAGTTACATGATGTAAAGAAAAAATACTTATATGAGTGGTGTTTGATAAATATTGCTCACAAACTTTTATTCGGTTAAATTTTACTGTCCGAAAATTTGATGAGCAGTGATCAGGATTTTTTTATTCCGATAAATTACCGTGAAATTTTTTCACCTTACTGTTATCTTAATTCACAATGTATTCATGCTACAGATTTATTTTATTCGACTCCAGTATTGCATCAGCTGCAGCCGTTATGAGTTGAAACATTTTCTGGTCACCTACCACTACTATTGACAATGAAAATACTTTGCATAAAGGAGCTTCTTGACCTTTCGGAAGAGGAAAAATGTCACATGGGGGTAAGACTGGAGTGTAATGAGGATCAGGAACGTACTTCATGTTGGGGAACAAACCTGCATTCAAACATACTCTTGTTCCAGTATGAGCAACCTCGGAACCCACCAAGTATAAAGATCTCATGCAATTTATCCAATACCAATTAATAGGGGGCAAGAAAAATTCCAGCATTCAGCATTTTATAGTTTTCTTAATGTCTTTCAATGATTTTCCCTTTCAAATGGGAGCAGAGGTGTCAATGTTCATTTCTGTTACAGCGGTGGCAACAGCTCACAGTCCACCTTATTTTGAAACTGATTGCAACCCTGTAAACCAGACCTCAGATCACAATTAAAAAGCAATATTTTGATGCAGCACATTACTCATTCAGTGTTAACCCTTTTGGTGCCAGCCCCTATCACCTGGTATTAGCGAAAAATGCCAGGGTATTTTCGTATATTTGTTAATTTACACATTTAAACAATATAATATACATTTATATAAATTTATTAACATAAATCTTTTTACACAAGCACTTTTAGAGTGAGTAAAATATTTAATTTATATTTTTACCTCCTAAACAATTTGATAAAAAAACTATTTATTAATAAAAAGTCGGGCCCATGGCATTTTTCGCACATACCCATAGGGCCAATAGATCGGCCCACTGGTACTAAAAGGGTTAATATAAATGATAAAAACAAAGACTGCTGTACATATACATGAAGAGTTAAGATGAATCTAACGTCGCCTGTTTTTTTTCCAATCTGTACCTTGAGGAAGAAAAAGAGGAATGGTACAAAAGAGGCACATTTCCTTCCTAAGGATTTCCCTTTATTCTGGGTTCACTTTGTCAGCAGGTTTTGGTTCATATTTTTACGTCCTCGTGCCCTTGCAGCTGTGAGCTGTTCAGGAAAATTAGTCTGAAACAAATGCAATATTCATGCCCCAGGCAGGACTAGAAGCAGGTGACCTTTGAGTTTGCCAGTGCAAGCTACCCACTTAGCCAACCTGGATGGCCAAAGAGGTTCAATATATTATATCACAAAATAACTTGGTCAAAATCATGTGGCTTCAGAGCAGTTTTACTGCTTTGCATAGTTTTCAATCAGAATTCAATGGTATCCGGCTAAACTTTGTGGGAATTCATTTTGTATAAAATAAAAAAAAATTATTTAATGTGGTATGTCTAGTTATAATGCCTCGTGTCATCATCAGGTACAAAGTATTAAGTCCTGTTTACACAATGCAAGTACTGGTATACATTCAAAAATCCGGTATTTGATAATTTAGTTTTCCAGTGTGGATTTTGAAACAATTTTACTTTTCTGGAGGCATTTTTTTTTATGACACTGCAGTCAATAATGAGTTGTCCAGGTTTGCCAGATAATGCCTTAAGTTTCTCCTTTATATAGTTAATTTGTAATGGCTAATTGAATAGTCTTCACGAATATTGTCCTTCAGAAGTTTCTTAATAGAAAAAATGTACAGTGTGAATAACCACCAAAAATCCGGCAGTATCAAGTCCGGAGGTTGCAGGATTTTTTAATGTTGCCAACCTGTACTTGTGCAGATTGATGAAGGAACACTTGCACGTCCATAAATTCATTGTGAAAACTTGTGCAAACAGTTGCACAATTGGACAGAAAATATCCTGCTCTAATCTGGTGCTAATCTTGTTATCGCAGTTT
>WURS02039658.1:0-11309 GCA_011762765.2 Rhinocypha anisoptera
TTTTTCGTCGCCACCCCTGTGGCCGTATTCTCTCTCTCTCTCTCTCTCTCTCTATATATATATATATATATATATAAATATAAAGATACTCGCGTAAAACTCAGATAAGCTCTAGTACATGATGAACGAACACATAACAATTAAACATAGACACAGATAAATAAAAGACGGAACACTTTTACGGCACACGGAATTTTCCAGGGTTAGCTCTTTATGTTTCATTACTCTGTGTTCGTTCATCATATATATAGATAATCTTGCCGTCACTGTGAGTTAATAATAAGATCCTTTTCTTACGGTAATACTACATCTGTCAGGACTGGAAAGTTTCCAAAACTATATAATTTAAATAAAAACCATTCATCTTTCTCAATTATACTTATATTCAAGAGTTCAAAAAATAAATATATTCCACACAAATTCGCACACAAAGGTCAGAGTGTTGAATTTACAATCTTCAGAGATTAATAGAAAAACCATTCATTCCCCGACTTTTTTTATGAACCTTTGTCTTGGGATACAAACTCGGAAGGTCTCAGTCTGACCAACGCGCGGTGTTACGGGTTTTATTCACTCTGCCTCAAATCCCCTTCATAAATACCTCTTTGTACACATTCAGATAATTTTTTATTTAGCTAAACTCGTGTTTTTGGGCTCCAATGAAAATTTCCATTGCCATTGCCATTTCTATCGGGGTGCTTAGAAAGCTAAATTATTCCGCTGTATATCAGAATACAGGGCATTCATACAACAAAAAAATCTGAGTAATCTGCTCCCTTCATGTTACGATGTACGGTACCCTTAGTTCATCTAAATGGTCGTTGTATGTTGTCATTTGGTGCCACGATATCCTTGCCGCCTTAGTTATGAAAGTAGTACGAACTCTATTTTCGTATCACATATGAGAAGGGATTCAAAATCACAAACTGTGAAACTTGGTTCACCCGACGAGCATTCCGGCCACATTAAACCCGACGCACCTGTTGTGCCGGAGGCAAAGAGCAAGACTCTTAATTTTGGCGATTAAAATAAAAATTAATTTTAGGTACATTCATCCATTATTCAGACGCTATCCCTCCACATATATTATCTTTTATAACTTACATGTGTTGGTTTGGGGGCACAAAGTTAATACCGCATAAATTTTCCCATTTATGGAAAATTAATTAGGTGTAGTGGAAAAAAATCCTACTTGTTTGGCATTGGTGATATTAAAAAAAAACACCTATTTTTTCTCAGGAATAAATACCATCAAGAATTGGAAAGGTTTAGACATAGAAAAAATACCATTTATCTCTTCTTTTTCGGCAGTAACTATGCTGTTATGATTATATTTAGTAAAATTGATATAGCCTCACCGTTATTTAAGTATCACGGAAATGATTATGATATCATATCAAAGTAATCACGATTTATGCAAGCTAGAACTCACCTTTCTACTGGTACTTTAACGAAATTATAGAAATGAACTTCACAAATGAAATATTGACGATACCTTATTCAGTTGTACCTCAGTCGTACTCGTATGTTCATAATATTGCTTTATGGGTAAATGTTGTTAAGGGAGTATGATCTGCAATATGGGATAACACCAATAGACAGGATTTCTAAGCGAAAAAGTAATAAACAAAGAGCGCAATACTTTTTATTTCAAAGAGCGTGTATTCAATGGCATTGCCCCACTACTCTTGGATTCACAGGTAGTGGAGGAGATTGTGCCTTGAAACTTGACTGCAGCCTTTGTTGCATTGCAAGTAAATTCAACAAGAAATTCATAGCAATAGGCCCCTCAGTTACTTTCGTAACCTAGTTTAAACTCCTCGAATCTCAGGGTGACATCTTGGACCTGTATCGTGATTTAAACTCACGGGTTACATTTTTAACTCTCGGTAAGCGATATTTTCATCAATAGTGAGTACTTACGCACGGTGTATACTTTCAAGAACTTGGTGTTACTTTGGAAATGGCATATTGCCACGGTTATTTAAACGACAACTGTGGGTCTATAAAAGAAATTAGAAACAGCAGTTTCTTATTTTACATACCCTCAAAAAAAAATTTGTTGAAAATTTGTTTACGATGAATTTCTCAAGTTTTGTTCGTTATTGTTTGATCCGCAATGACTTAGGGTTTTCTCTTAGTTTAATCAAGTTAGATAGTGCTTCGTATCCATACAATTCGTATTTTATTAATGAAACTTGTTAGTAAAATATTCGATCAGCATATCAATCAGATGATGAGAATATACTTAAAATAAGAGGTAAACTATTAAGACATTTGGAGGCATGATTATTGGTTAAGACTGTGTTTATAGGGGTCTTAGAAGCAAGAATCCTAGAGATGGGCCGAGGATGGCGTAAGGTACACGTAATATAGAGTTTTAAAGCTATGAACTACTTAAGTGCGGGGACGTTGGCGGGTATCAGAGAGCTGCTATCAATCAATCTTCGGATAGATAGCCTGTGATGAAAATGAGCATGCAGACGTTTTTACATTGTGAATGTAAAGGTTCATAGAGCTCTTACATGGGATAAAGGTGAATGCTCGATAACCACCCGGAGGTTATAAATTATAAATCACGTTTGGAATGTGTATGGTATCATAGAAAATGTTATAATATGAGGCATTATTGCCATACAAAAATATGCGAAAAACTATTTTAATTCGGTTATTGAAATTCAGTCAAGTAGATAAGTAGCCTATTCCTAAATTTATTGCAAAAGACAAAAACTGTCATTTGAACTTTGTATAATAAAATTAATTCATATTCCACCCTCTGCTGCTCCTAATTCATGATACAACATACATGTACATTGTGTGTACATTCCTTTCGGATGCTCCAAGAAAATTATAAATTTATTTTTATAATGGTCTGTAAATTTATTTCCATGTCAACAAATTAAAAAAAAAGATTTATCTCCATGTCGTATTTGTGGTCTAAAAACAAAATTGGCTAATAACTTACGTTTGATTCCTTACATGTTAAGGTACTTATCATTCAGAGAGGATACATGATATTTCTTTCTAAATAATTATTATGTATAATTCAATACAATAAATCGGTTTTTTTAGTACTCATAACCTGCCCATATTTTCATCTGCATTTCAGTTGGTTTTACAGAATCTACCGATCATGTTCTCCTACTTCTACGCATTACCCTCCAAGCCGCCGCAAGGTCTTATGGCAGGGGTAGAGCCATCACCATACGATACATTCATTCTCACATGCAAATATTAGAAATTACTCACACAGATCCTCCACTTCCAGGTTGATCAGATGGGACTGCACAAAATGCAGTATTCTTATAGTAAATGGCACGACCCTGGATATCGATAGTTTAATAGCAATAAAATGATAATAATGAATATTATAAAATACTCTCTAAAAGTTTTGGTAATCTATTTTCTAGACGGTATTGTAGAGTTTGCAATCGTCAGTTGCAGACTAAAAGATCTCTGATAAAGATAGATTAATTTGTTTACAACGAAAGCTTCTGCCTTTATCTCTCGGTTCGAGTTTCAAGTAGTATTTTTGTTTTTTGGGTGCTTCGACTGCTATGGTCATTTAGCACGGGGTTTCAAACACTGTCCCACATAACGATCCTCATTGGCACCGGAAGCTGGCATCTTTTGCCCATTCTCATCACTCAGCGTAAGGGACGGCGTTCAAATGTCTCCTCCAACCCGAAACGGTCCTTGATCTACCCTCGACTATTTTTACGGCCCTCCTGTCGTGGCCAGTAGCTGCTCAAAATTTAGCTGCGGTCACCTCAGTTATAAGAGACCGACCATTCAGTTCCCCTGAAGACCAGACTGAATATGACACAGGCTCGCAGTCACTTCGAGTCGCCCACCACCTTTTGGGATTTGATGGTAATTATTTCATTTTTTCGCGCCTTAGCCTTGGCCTAATTCTTTTCGTGCATCATGAAAGATTCTGAGAAACCACGAAGGCTTGGGTTTGACATCGCCAGTGCATACTAACCCCATACTTTATAATGCAATAAGCATTTCTGTGCCTAAGTGTTACAGTTTCGAGCTCAATATAGTGAAAGGAACTCATAAATAAAAATGTACCACTTCTCCACAAAATAAAGACTTGTAAAATTCTTGTACCTGGTGATGGCGCGGTGAGGCAAAGCGCGCGTCGTGTCGAAGTTTTGTTTTGTATAAAAGTGCTACATTTTTATTCATTTCCGTGGCTATTTTGAACTAGATAATTTATGAAAACGTGTTACAATTAAGGCGCCTTTTGCAACTACGCTAGTAGTCGCTAATGGTGATTCGTCTGTTAAAATATACTCAACGCATATAAGATCAATATAGTAAATAATTCATTTTTGCATCTCACTTGATAGGTGGCCCTATGAGATAATAAAATATTTTGAACATTTCACTGAATAACATTATAATATAAAAATATAATTATATCTTCACCTCATGGGCTGTGCCGTAAAATATAATCTTCTCTTTAAGTGCAGTTCCAACTCATTTTTTTCTGTCAATAAATTAGATTTTACTTACAAATCTAAAGTTATAACATTTTATTTAGATTAAATCATTGTGTGAAGACATTTTTTCAGAATATATTTGTTTCTATCCCATATAATTTCGTTAATATAATGTCTCCGTTTAATTAAGTCCTGAAAAAATTATTTAAAAATTGTTATTTGTCTCTATCTCATGAAATATAACAATGATAAATATTTGAATAGAATTCAAACTTCTGAAGTTACAAGATGTTGGCTATGGATTAGTTACCAACATTGGTCTTCTGAAATCACGAAACCGTTTAATTCTTGGCTAGCACCATAGACTTTCAAATAAGTAATATCCACCAAATATCATAAGTTAATATATTCTTCGAAACTGTACTTTTGGCCCTCCCCTTATGGCACGATTCTTGAATAAATAGGCATTAAAATCTCAATTATCGTATTTCAATTATTATATAATTTTACTCAAACACCCTACCATCAGTCCAGGCGAAGTGGGAGGGAGAAGTGAACGCGAAGGTACTGTTTCCTATTCCCATCCGCCATCGACTCTTTCAACGGACCTCTTTTCAGCATGACGTGTCCGTTATCCAACATTTTGACAGGGAAATCCTTTCGTCTCTCTCCCATTAGTCCAAATTAGCCCGGTGGTTTACAGTTTTAATCGGGCCGAGAGGGGTCTTCCTGAGGGATGATTGATGGGTCAGCCAGTCGGAAGTCGTCGAGATAAGGATGATTTTCGGCAACCGGGAAATTTTGTCCACTCCATAACAATACGAGAGTGATCTTTTTATATTTATAAGGGTTGGAAAGGTCATCGCATGGGACGCGTCATCTTTCCAAGTTAAATTTCCCGAAAAAGACTTATGGCAACACGACCGAGGAAAAGTGAATTCGTGGAAGGATGTTCTGGGACGAGATTTGTATTCCCCGGGTCCTTATCTATACTTGCGTAGAGTGAGAGGTCGCTTGCTGCAAGACCGGAAGGAATTAAAAGGAAAGAGGAGATAAAAATGTGCGACTATACTTTGCGTTCGCATGCTCTCTGTGCGCAAGCGGGTGGAAAATGGTCACTTTCCGAAGTAGACCCAATATTCACGTCGTGTTAGAACTCTGCTTTGGGTTTAATAACTTTTGGTTCAACGAATGGTCGTAGTGGCTGCCCTCAGATAGCATTCAGTGATTGACTCATTTTTATATCAACAATCATTCAATATATTTCGAGGAACAGAATACTATGTTCCTCGAAAAACTTACTGAGAATATTCAGTGAATTTGGATAATTCGAACCTCAAGAGACTATTATGAAACGAAAAGTGTCACAAAATTAAAATAACTGCATGGATTAGTGAAAAACATTATTCTTTAGACATTATTAGTGTATATATGTGTATATATGTGTGTACATATATTTATTTAATAAAATTTCACATTTAAATAAAGTTGACTATCTCAGGTTCAGGCAAATCACATTTACTTTCTGTCAAAATAGTCAGAGATCACAACTCACTCATAGTCCATGAATCCATGATTTAGTGACTGAAAAATGGAATCAGGCCGTCGTGATTTTCAAAAAATAACCTGGGGTGATGGACATAATTAGATTATCTTCGGTGTATTGTAACTCTTTCCTCCTACTTTCCTTGCGGCAGCAACCCACGTACCCACTTATAATGCCTATTTTGTAATCTTTTCACCTTTTCTATCGTGATCACCTCAAAATATCCACACAATCTACCCATTTTGTATATGTAGGATCTGTTTTGAATGTACAGCACACTTCATAATGACGTTTGAACGATTAAGCACGTGGCGCGATACTAATAAAAATTGTGAAATGAATACAGATTGGAGTTTTATTCCAATTTGAGCTCAAGTTAACCAAAATAAAATAAATGAGTTATTAATTAAAATGATTAAATAAAATTAGAATAAATAAATTGCTTTAAATAGAAGTACCCTCAGTTTTGACATTGTTTACTAATAAAATGCTACGGAACAAAAGAATATTCAAATTAAAGACGATTTAGAATTATACAAGTTCGAAATATGCATATTCCTCTGCACAAGGAAAAATTTTCCATGAAATTATTAGAAAAACCTTGTTAGAAAAATGTTTAAAAACTAACTCATTTCTAACCAACCGACTCAAAGTGACAAGTCCACCACTTTGATCTGGATCACAGTTTACTACATACGTCCTCTGCACATTATTCTCTTCTGTGACGACCTACAAACCTTTCCTAAAAAAATTAAGGGCTCACGACGATCCCACACTTTCAGATTCTAGCGTCTCCCTACACAGGGATGCCTTTTGGCAGTGAAATGGGCGGTGATGTATGGGTTCTTTTGAGAAAAAATTCTCGTCCGCTGCATCCCATTCGCTCTCGTTATGCCCAATTTCCAAATCCGGTCTCATTACGTCATCATCGTGAAAATTAGTGGGATAGAGGTCAACCGAGGCCATCGGGTCGAGAGAGATTTATGGGTGTACCGCCGTGTAAGGCATCGCTCGTACACATTGAAACTGAGGGATTCTTTAGATACAGCTGTTTAAATGCTTCAAACATGAGGGGTCTTATCAAATGATCTATCTTATCTTTGGATTTTCACATCATTCGTTGAAACTCAAAAATTCCGGATCTGTTAAAAACCATTCCCTGGCTTTATTTAAAATACCCTTCTTTTGTCAGAATAAAAATATGTCAAACCTGCATTTTCCTATTTGGGTTTTTTCCTTATTGCCACAAATATCTTAGTGGATAAGTTTAAAATCGGGTACTTGATTATAATTTTAAGTGTTTATTGATATTAATTTTTACACTTGTTCGGACTAAACGGTAAATTATCTCAAAGGTCTAAAGAATTTAATTATCTAGGGTCTAAAGAAATAAGTGAGTGTGTGTTTAGACTGATAAAATAAAGCCTCTAGATAAATCAAAACTGGCAAAATATGAAACATAATCTTACGGGAATAAACCTGGAATTAATTTTTCTAATCACAGCAATGGATTTTAAGTAAAGCCATTTTCTGTAAAATGTAGGTTTTGCCTGGAGAAATTACAGTCATCACCTCTTACTTAGATTTCCATCCAAACCTCTTACCTTCTTCGAATCTCCCTTAACAACTGCCTCTTTTTTCCCACGTACGGGACACTTTTTAGTTTGTTTTCCTCCCCGTCCATCTCACCTTTGCTATTCTTCGCCAATCCCTCCACACAAAATTCTTCAATCCTCACTAAATCACATTCCTCCAGGACTGAATGCTTCCAAGTTCCGGAAGCATTCAACACCACGCCCTATATGAGAATTTTACATATTTCTATTCTCCCGTCATCAATTTATTTACGTAACTGCTTTCTTCGATAATAGAATAATTATTTTCCCCTAACATCCTACCTTACGAATTATAGATTTATACCTGCTCCATGTTACACTCCTATACCTATATTGCACTTAGCCTTTCAATTTTTCGAAATCCCATTAATTCCGCTTTCTTTTAATTTATTTTCATAATATTTCTAGGGTTAACTATCTAAATCATACTTAATGATTTATTAATCCTGGTTATCCTGCGTTCTAATAATATCTATCTGCGCGACTCCAATATATCTCGAAGAATTTAAGGTGACTTTCATGTTTTATTTCAATGAAGTCCTAACGTGCTATGTTCTGTTTCTCAGGATCTTCACGTTAAAAGTCTACTAAAAGACTACCCTTAGAGCGGTACTTGTAGGTTCACCCATGTTATATAGATCTATCTACAACTATAAAATACCCTGCAAGTTGCCTCAATGGTATGTGGCAGGGGGTGAGCCATGCATTCCCACTTGCGCACGTTCAAAACTATTCACCAAGCAGGAAACTACTTAAATACAATCATTCGGTATCATTACAAAATAAATACATGCGGAAATAATGTCTTTACATTTTTAACATACACGTGATATAAATAAAAACTATATTTACTACCTCGAAGGGTAGGAACCAAAGGTAAGTTATTCCATTTACCTGTTCCTCAGTGAGGTGGCTGAAAAGGCTTATGATATGTATAGTCCAGCCGGGTTGTAATGGTCCTGCGCGAAAATTTCTCACACCCCCTCTCTGTCCTCGGCTACCCCCACTCCGGACTCCTTCCTTCCCCTACCGTGCCTCCCCTATCGGCGATCGGCGTCACGTTATCGCATTGGCAGGCTCTAGTCGTTTCGGTTCTATCTCTCTCGGCTTTGCGCCCTTATGCTTGTTTGTTGATATAGGGAGTTATATGTAAATTTACAAGTTAAAGATGCCAATAAAGAAGTTAATTTATATTACTATGCAATATTACGGTAGATTACCCTTCATCATCATTAATTTCCCTGCGCCGGTGTGAGGAAAACTGGCAGCACTGTTTGTCCTTCCTCCAGTGTGTGAGTGAGAGAGTAAAGAAAGGGAAGTAAGGCCGGGGGGACCGCTAGGTAGTCGCAGCTCCATCCACCGTTCACCGAGAAGGACCATTTCCAGGCGGCTGCACTCTAGTGGCGATGTCATAATTTGGTGGTTTTACTTTTAAGACACTATTGAGCAAAGTAATAAATAAAGTAAGTAAGTATTATGTAAAGTGCCTTAATTTTTTCTCCATATAAATTATCATTGACGGATATCAGTATGGACTAGTACGGATATCAGTATGTTTCATTAGCAAGGTTTCCGCGGTCGTCAACCCACGAAATTCTTGCTCTGTCAAGTCAAAGGCAACTAAGAAGTAGACACAAGAGAGAGGGCAAGTAGATAAAATGTAAATGTTAGGGTGTTGGGTAAGAAGGGGGGAGGGTGACGTTGGAAATTGGTGCCCACGAATTTGCTGTCGAGATGATTATATTAGAGTGATTATGAGTTTTAAGCATCACAAGGTAGCCATAATTGGAAAATTTCGAATAATTCAGGAGATACCGTTTAAACTACAATATCGATAGACATTTAGAGTAGTAGCGTACTAAGGTCACAAAGTTACACCGAAATAGATACAGGGTAACCTTTTGTTTAAATGAAATTTCAAATGAAAGTTAAAACGAGTTAAAAACGGAAGTAAGCCCCATCAATGAGATGTTCATCAGGGTTTCCAAATGTAAAAGAAAGTTTTCCTATGAATGGAATTTAAAATTAATAAATCTTCATTTGGCTACCGCTTACTTTCTGACTGCCCTCATGCTGTCCACTATGGAAACAGTAATTAAGAGTGATTATAAATTTTACATTCGCATTGATTTATGTTGCAAGGATTTAAATTTACATTAACTTGTTAACATATAAAATATTGTGTATGAATAAAAGTTTTATTGATTAGAATCCAGTACTGAGTTAGCGGCAACCGTTGCGATTTGAAAAATGTTCATTTCGCCGAGGTAACACGCTGCACTGAACTTTTTCTTCTAAATAGTCATCCAAGGTCTAATAAATTCGACGTAAGGCTTAATGGACATTCTATTCTTACCTGTAGCAAAAAAGGAGATGATTTAAAATGTTTAAATAGAGGAGGCAAATTCAAATAAAGGTGGATCCGGAGCTCCAGTCACCGTTGTTACGGAAGAGAATAATAACACCGCTGCTGTCTTTGCGAGATAACATCGTTGAATAACGTAAATAGTTATGTATCCTCGTTATTACATATTATGTGCGTCAAAAGCGTGCAGTTTTAAGTATTTAATCAACTTTTTAAATGCATTTGGGTAAGCGTACACAGTTATATGAACTCGAAAGTGTCCTCTATCAAAATAAAAATTTTGACATTTTTATTTCTCTTTCCAGGGAATTTCTAGAAGACTTAACACTACCTTGATTAGAAAGTTTCAGGAATTTATTCAGAAAATTACAAATATAAGTTTTTTCTTCAAAATCGGTTTTGTCCCCTTCAAAGTACTCTCCATCAACTGTAACGCATTTATGCTAGCGTTTGTCCAATCCTCGAAACATTTTTTTATTCCTGGTTTTTTGTATGCCCTTCAAATCTGTTGTCTATTTTTCCATTATCTCCTCGCGGCTAATAAAATGCGTTCCCCGGAGAGGTTTTTTGAGTCGATCGAACAGAAAGAAGTCGCAGGGAGCCAAATCAGACAAATTTGGTGGCTTTTGGATGTTATTTATGTTTTTTTTAGTCAAAAAGTCGCGGATAATAATGGCATTGTGTGACGGTTAGTTACCTAGGTGCAAAATCCATGAGCTTCTTTCCCACAAATCCAGTCTTTTTTGACGAATTGCTTCCCGAAAACATCGCATAACGCCCAAATAATACTCCTTGTTGACTATCTGATCTTCTGGCAAGAATTCATGATGTACACTAATGTTATAATCCATGAAAACCGTGAGCATGACCTTTTTCGACTAAAAAGGTCGATGTTTTTTTGGTCTTGGCTCATTCGGTGTGCTTCACTCGTCTCCAGTACTGATGCGTTTGATGAATGTTGGGATGTTGGGACGGATTCAGCCTTCAAAAGCATGTCATTCGTAACATCAACCATGTCCAGCAACATGATCCTTTTTTGCATGAAATTCAGACCTTTCGGCACCAGCTTATCAACGACACATCTCAAGGCTAGTTCATTGCTTATAATGTTTTGAACGGACCCAAATGAGATGTTAGTCTTCTCTTCCAACTGTCAGATGGTCACTTTGCGGTTTTCAGCCAATTTTGCTTTGATTTTACCAATGTTTTCACCACTTTTTGATGTCGACGGTCTGCCACTGCGTTCGCTATCCTCAATGGACTCCCGGCCATTTCTAAAGTGTTCATGCCTCATGCACGCATTTGTTCTCGATAGAGTATCATTGCCGAAA
>WURS02039668.1:0-11309 GCA_011762765.2 Rhinocypha anisoptera
ACCGACCTTAAGGTCGAACGCCGTGGTTTTCCTTGTGCCGTGAAGAACAGTGCCTTTCACAGCGCAGGGAAGGGTACTTCCCTCCGAGGGTTCCAAAGCACCTCGTCAAGGGCCCTCTCGACGTCCAGGTGTTTGTCATCCGACCAGTTTTTCTTTCGGTTTTTTCGTGCCATCATCAGAAGGATCACTTCGAATGGCCGCTCCGTCGGATTAACGCCGCTCCCGCCCACACGTACGCACACCACTCGCCTGCCCTAAAGCTTTAAAGGTTCATGCTGCCAATTCCGCGACGCAATCGGCTCAGCCGAGGGGGACGCATCCCTTTACCGCCACCGAGCTAATTTCCGTCAATAGAGAGAGAGCGGGTGAGGAGGAGGGGCGCCCCCTGTTGCCACCGACCGTCTTCCCTCGCCCAGTGGGTCTGGATTGTGGTGTGGGTGCTATCGAGGGGATCGAGCGCGTGTGTATTAGAGATGGACAAATCCGATTCGATTCACTCGGAAATCGATTATTTTAATACGATTCCCGATTATTTTGAATCGATTATTGCGATCAGTTTCTCATTCTTTTCCTTTCCGATTTGATTCAGTTACGATTTCGATTCAGTTCCGATTCAATGGCGATTCCGATTCTGTTGAGATACAGATTCGGTTACTAAATCGATTCATTTAAGATATCGGTACAGTTGCGATAACTTTATTTTACTTCCAACTTTCGATAATTTCCAACAGTTGCGATAACTTCCAACTTTATCCGTCAGGTGGCACTAGCGATAAGATTCGCTAAAATTCCTATTAATGTTGAAGGAGCTGTTTCGTGAAGAAGATTCTAATAATGCATCATTCAATTACGATTACTATTCGAATACGGTTATGATTCGATTTGGTTTTAAACCGAAAAACAAACGATTCAGAATTTCGAATATTTTAATCTTCAAATTTCGGCCGCCATGTGTCTAGGACTGTGGTTTTACAGCACCACAAAATGTTGCGTAAGAGAGCTGTTTCATGAAGAAGCAGGCATTAATGCACGAGTGTCACTGCTGATATACGTACCTGGAAGAAAAGAAATAAAGTAAATCGTAGCAATATTTTACTCATTTTATTATGACGGATTCCTAAATAGTGCATTCAAACACACTTGCGATGGCTTATACGAGATATTTGCACATGTCGATCGACATTCTATAGGGACACATGTTTTATAGTCGTTCATGATAATGTTAGTGTTTGCGCATAGTTATTTATATAATTTATCACTTCTCTTGAACCGTAGAGAAATAAAGGCAGCATTGAATCACGTGATCTTTCACAGCCAATTGCTTGACGGCGAATAGATTCAAATCAGGTTTTTTTTAATCAGATAATTTCCATGCGATTCACACAATGCTATTCGAATTGAATTATTGGGTTCATTTTTTTCTGAGGGAGTCGATTCACTCTATACGATTCGAATCGATTCACTCCTTGAAATCTCCCATCTCTAGTGTGTATCCCTTTCGTTAGAGGGTCTCGTTTGCATTGTACGCACGTGGTATGCATGTACGTGTGTTTTTAGCGCGCTTGTGGAAGGTCTTGCTCAGGTGATGGATTCTTTTGTTTTTTTTTACCTCGCGGGTGATGGGGGCGCGCGGCGGAGGTGTTTTGGGCTCGGGTGGAATCGGCCTCCCCTATTGATTTTTACCTCCTCGTCGTATTCCGAGCCGCCCCTCAGCGAGCAGGGTATATTCCTCACGAGTCCTGGTCTACTGTTGGTCAGGGTTCATGACACCTGTTCGGCGAGATCGCTTGCCCGGCGTGTATTGTCCTTTCCTGTGCTACTGGTCGAACTTTCCGAATCCTCAACCCGTGTGTCTCGTTGTTCGGGGTTCCATTCTTGAACGGAGGGATTCATTCATTGCCGAAAGACTAGATACCGGCGCCTCTTAACCCCTTTAGTGCCAGCGGGCCGATCTATCGGCCCTAGGGATATTCGCGAAGAATGCCATAGGCCGATCTATCGGCAGGGTTTTTTTTGTTTAATGATTAGTTTTTCCCTAAACTGTTTGGGAGAAAAAAAATCTGACCCTGTTAGTGTTTGGAGTCTTAAATATAAAATAATTAAGTCGACATATTGATATTAATATATATTATGTATATTTAAATGTTTTAAATCAACAAATTCCACGAAGAGACCTTGGGGTTTTTCGCATATATCAGGTGATAGGGGCTGACGCTAAAAGGGTTAAGAATAAATGGATGTCTAAAACTTGGATCCCAGTGAAAGGTGAAAAGAGTTGCATCTCAAAATATGATTGCAGAAGAGGATGTCTCGAATAATTGTCGAAAAAAGGATAGCTCAACCTCTCCTCGTAAAAGGGAATAGTTAAAATAAGTATAGAAAAAGGGAACATCTCAACTTCTTCTCGTCAAACGAGATAACCGAAATGGGACACATCTCGAAATTAAGTTTTGAAAGGAGATAACTGAAATTAAGGCGGAATACTCGTTTCAAGCATTTATTACTAGACTAATGTATTTTTAATATATACTGTTAACTTTTTTAAATCTAACGTCGTAGTAAAATTTGTTCATTGTGGGAGAAAATTTCTATTTATTGAAAAATTAATTTTTATACTACTCGTAAAACGTGGCATAATTTCTCATGTTGTTATCACCTCGAACACGAGTTCCAAAATTTAAGCGGAAATTGAATTCGAAGGTTAAAATATTTACATTTTTACAAGGAGAAGTTGAGGTATCCCATTTCTCGACTGTTATTCGCGGTATCCCCTTCTACAATCATATTTTGACGGATAATTTTATACAACGGTTTTCTGACATCCCTTTTCACAACCAAGTTTTGAGAGATATCGCTTATAATTCTTAAGAGATTTCGTTTTTGGTCGCAATCGCGAGGGCAGTTAAGAGGTTAGGTAGCGTAGTTCGTAGTCTTCTTGCACTCGTGTCATGCCCTCCCATAAATATGAACGTCGATCCTAAATTATTGAATATTTTGCGTGACAGGTGTTGTCTTAGTCCCAAATACTCGCATGCACGCGTAGTGCGTACCTACTGCACCCCCGTCACATACCCTTGCGACTCAAGGCGGCTCTCGGTGTGTTTCGTGGATGACAGATCGATTCCGGGGTCGTTCGTGATATGCCTCATTTTTCGGGATCGCGACCAGCTTGCTCGAGTATAAATGGACTGGTTAAATCAGACCTGAGGAATCCTCTTGAGGAAAAAGAGTGAAATGTCACGTGGGGAGCACGGGAAAGAAAGGAAGAGCCAGTCGATTTGGGGAGAATTTGGATGGGCAGGTGCATAATGGAAGGAAAGAAGCAGGAGGAAATGTCGCACGAGGAAGACCAGGGGATGAAACCGACAAAAGAGGGAATTATTGAGGCGGAAAACTGTACAAAGGGAGTTGGGGAACTAGCACCGGGTCGGGAAGAAGGGTCTGCTTCAGTCAAAGAGTAAATTGGAAGCATGGAAAATGAATCTATGAGTCGAATATGACTCGTAAAAACGGTTACTCGACGGGCGGAGTATAGACAGAGCTGGGTGTCCTCTTCAATCTGCCAATCCACTCTCGCTAGCGTTATATGTTTTCTCCAGCAGAGTTTTTTTCCTCGTCCCGGTACCACGTTGGTGCACACGCGTTTCTCTGGGTATTTTAAACCCCCTCTCGTTTTCGAAAATACTTCTGTGAGCAATGTGAGCGATCTTTTAATTATTTAGGCGGCACTTAGGTAACGAAGTTGCCATTTAATTGCTTCCCCCGCGCCCATTTTAAAAATTTCCTTTTATTATTATTGAGGATCTAATGAAGCTTCCCACAAATTCTTCGAAGGTGAATTGAGGTTTTTTGTTCCGGAAAAAATTCCACCCCTCCTCCGTCGTTCCATCGTAATATGCCGTGACTGGAATTCGTGCACACGGCGGAGTTAAAGATCAAGGCGATGATTCACACTTAATGCCTGAGGAATTCCCCGAACAACGATGAAGACAAGGATTCCAGAGGATGATATTTTGAAGCACAGAATGTTTTGCGGGCGATTTCACTTTTAACGCAGGTTAAAATGTGAGTTTAATGACGTGAATCCATTTTTTCAGTCGCTTTACTTAAAAAAAAAAACATTTAACGTATGCTCACAATTTATGCGAATGGGATATTTCAGTGATGTACTGGTGGTTCTAACGGCATATTTATGTTCATGTGGTTTTCCTCTCTTTATTGGTGCGTTATTATTTTTCCTGCAAATATACCCTGACATTAATGCATTGATTTCTTCATTCGTCACTGATGCGGCCCCCTTTTTTCCAACCCCACTCATATCAATAATTATTCTTGTCGTAGTAATAGTTTATTGAGTATTAGCGAGGAAACTTACTACTGCGAACACATGTTTTACGTAGTGTGTGCTGCATAAATATTTTTAGCGGTTACACTAGTCAGATCTCGTTGCTTAAGTTCACGCCTTGCATTCTTGGTATGCAGTGTGGGAATATCGGAGTTGGACTTCGTCCGATGTGTGCATAGAACAAGGAAGTGTATAGCAAAGTGTTGGAACTTGAAGTAGGTATTGCTTGAAGTCATTGAAATTGGATTTTCATCCAGTGTTCTTGGATATGATGGGAGCTGTCTAGTACTTTCAAATTTTATTTCATAGATGAAGTCTTTTTTTTTCACCGAATGTTTGTTTTGAGATTAAAAGTGTAATTTATGAGTCTTCCACAACTGTTACTCGCCTAGACACGATATAATTCTTGTCTACTCTGTACGTTTCCACGTCATGTACCCTTTAAACTCGGGTTATTATATCTTTATGCATGGCCATAAACCCTGGCAGTAAAGTCGATGCGTTCATTCTTTCGTAAAATTTGAAGAAACGACTTCATCTGTCAGCTGCGAGCGGATGGAAATCGATGAAATTTGTCCTGAAGATTCATGGTAATATGTCGGAGGTACGTTCCTCCTGCCCACGGGACGACGTTCATGATGGAATGCGATGATTTCAATATGACCCGTGGAATATTTACTTTTCCCGCTCTCCCATTCGTAGTGAGGACAAATTCTTTCCTTCGACGTTTGAATGGAAGGGCTTCTTTCAATTAGGAGGCATTCCGAGCCCCATCGTCCTCCGCACCGTCGCTTAAGAATGCAGATGTCGTCCCCTGCTGCCCAGGGATGCTTTCTTCGTTACGACGGCGTCGACTCGTGCAGTGGCATGCGTGAGGGAGTTGGCTTACGGCCCGTGTAGTGTACTGGTTTTCGCGGGTACTGTTTTTTCCAGGCCAATCCTGCCAATTTGTAAGTTTCGTCACAGGCGTGTGCCGAGGTCGCATGCGCATCGTTTTCGAAAGAGAAATATCGTGACCTCTAGTTTCGTGCTTGTGCCATTTTCGTAGACGTTAAACTCCGTGCTGACGGAAGGGTGTCTCAAAGCTGTGTATGTATTTTATTCTTGTTGCTTGTTGGTATTTCTTAGCGATGTTTAACAGTCACTTTCCTCCCTGTCTTGTGATACTTGTTGATCGAGATACATAAGCTATTTTTTTTAAGGAATCGTGGCGTTCCACTAAGTACGACAGAGCCAAAAACAGACTCTTTTATACATCAGCTAGTTTGGGCACCGAGAGATACACTGGTTTGGTATGACTGTGGGTTTCGTGGGGGATTTATCGTCTTCGTACCAGAGATTCTTCGGTCGGTAGCCCAACGCCCCAGCCATCAGGAAATGACTCCACGTGCTATAAGACTGGTAATTCCTTCAAATTGTGTAGGAAATATACCATGCATGCACTTAATGA
Organism: Rhinocypha anisoptera; assembly: GCA_011762765.2. Taxonomy (NCBI): domain Eukaryota; kingdom Metazoa; phylum Arthropoda; class Insecta; order Odonata; family Chlorocyphidae; genus Rhinocypha; species Rhinocypha anisoptera. The sequence goes on from WURS02039668.1 coordinate 5,796, forward strand.
ATATGAGAGATTCTAAGAGTGAGAACCATTTTTAACCGTTTCTTTCGCAGGTAAAAATTATAATTTGATGATCACCACACTCAAATTATACCGCCCTCATGCGCAAAACAATTCTGGTTCGTTATTTAACGTTTTGTTTTACAGAAACCCTGTGTGACTAAAGGAGAAATGGGGCAATCTTGAAAGTTTTTTTAACCATTGAGCAAGCATTATCTTATACTTGAAGACCAGGGAAAAACCCAGAACAACAAATCGTCAAAACTACGGCCACCTCGTTGAATGATACATTGGTCTCGTAAAATGGGGTTACGACAGTTGAGGCCGATAACGTCGTGGATAAGTTAAGACGGGCAACGTCTCGAAGCGGAACCGAAGGCCACAGTCTTTCACTCGTATCTCGATCCCTAAGGCTACCTAATAATGAATTTGAGAGGAATTGACTGAAAATTTAGTCATTAAGAAAGTCAAATGAGCAAAGAAAGTAAGTTAGAAAAGCAAAGTCTGTAAGATTAGTGTGACTGTGAGTTTAGTAGTAAATTATAAGTATTTTAATGAGTAGAGTAATAGTATTTTATTTTTTTTTCATATTTTTATTTTATTATTCGATTTTCCACACGCAGCGACTAAGCCAAATACGGTGGCACAACAAAACCTTTAACGAGCAAATGATGTGCAGCTTGTATCTAAGCATGCATCTATTACGGGGTTTCAGAATGCTAGAGAGAAATGGTCAGATTGGTAGATGTGCATATATTTGGATTTATAAGCGAAAATGCCTTTATTTTTAAATCCCCATCCACGCGTCTCTGTTCGACGAATCGTGGAGGTCGTGGCATGGTGAGAAAAGAGTTAGTTTTCTGCGGAGTTTCGGGACCGAGCAAAAAGGAGAAAATTCAACATGTGCTGCAGGAGAAACTTCATCACCATCTAAAATGCGTTTGCTTTTTTAAGTGCCATTGTGGGAAATAAGAAAACATTTTAACGCTGCGCTCATTTTCATCAATTAAAATTTCACTCCCAAGGCTGCAGAGAGAATAAATTAGTCAGGTGCAATGCGTCGTATGTTCCGCAGCCTGAACTTGAGTGGTGGCGGAAAAAATGTTGACGGCTCTTATTCGAGGCATTGGGAGTTCTCAAAAGAAAGTGGAGAAGAACGCTTAATGTTTGCGTCGACACACCGGGATGAATCGAAAGATTTTTCCTCCGAGCAGATTTATTGAATTTCTGTCATTCGTTTACAGGAATTAGAAGTACGTCGAGGCTATACATACTTAGGGTTCCAGCATACCAGATGTCTCTCAAAGTATGGATGATAGGCTGTGGACATATTACGCAGGAGAAAGTGCTCTGTTGGCACTTATTCATAACATTAAACAATACCATCAATACCAATGCCTGAAGTTGTCATCAACAAAATAAACCCTCAATTCTGTGTAAGTCTATAAAATTATTGTCCCGTACTCGGTAAAAGTTGACTACTTAAAATAAGTTGAAAGGCATTGTAGCAAGTGTAAAAAAAGAATAAAAGAGAAGATGTAGAATTCTTAAATTCCACAAAAAAGTATTTATTTAACACGACCTGGTCTTAGGAAAACTATCTCTTCTTCTGGGCATAATTTGTCGATACCTATATCGTGATAAATAAAACCTTTCTTAGGATTTTACAGTCTATCTCTTTTATTTTCTTCCATAATGGATAAATTCCACCAGTAACGCCTCAGTTTCTTCCGTTAACCGAAGAATATATTAATATTGTACGACAATATTGGGGGCGGTGGTAGCCTAGTAGGTAGCGTGCCGTAGTGTCGCCGGTTCGAGCCTCGGTGACGGACGAAAATTTTCTCGTCCCGAAATTGCACCAATTTTTGGGAAAAGCACCTACAACTTCAGTACACGCAACCTCTGGTGGAAGGCAGCAGTTTCACCAGTAGGCACGATCAAGAGGATCGGCCCGGCATCAACTGCCATAGCTGCGGACGAGAGTGAAGTTCACGGAATCGGCCGTGAAAAAAAAATATTTATTTTAATAGTGTGCCATTTTCAGGTACGACGGCAGGTACTTATATTATATTCCTCTCCCGTATCCTGATCAGGTTGGCAATAATTGAAATGATTACGAGGAAACTTTGATGAAAACGAAGTCGGTCGTTTCATTTCACCTGAAACGTGGCTTAAAACGTTTCATTTGAATTAGCAGGGGCCTAAGTAGTCGGTAATTTACTTTGGAACATTGTTCGACTTTTGGAATAAATAATAGAATTATTTAATTATGGCATTCAAGAGAGACACCTTTTACATTTCCAGTCGAGGAAATTATTTTTTTCCGTGTGGCATTGGCAAGATTCAAATGTTCCTCACCTTACATGTGTTCGTTCCGTTATATGTTCCCTGTCCTTGTTCACTTGTATATGCTGATAAGAAATTAGGTCGGTTACGTTGTTAAATATCGCAGTTGTTGAGCAAGTTGGTATATCGATTTTTAAAGCCTAGGGTGGTTTAATTGGGAGTGGCCCCATTTGTGCTCGATGTTGGTGTTTGGCTCTCAGCGAGGAGTCCAAACAGCTCGCCTCTGAAGAAAAGTTAAAATGTGGTGCTGTGGGGTCTCTGCAACCCTCTGGACAAAGGTCAACATTTAAATCTCCTCCTTGTTTTTTGCTCCAACGATGTCAAATTTATTAATTTATCCTAAGTGGCGCAAATGACTAAAAACACTCCCGGACCCTTTTACGCTCGAGAGCACCACCTGCTTAACGGAAAGGAGCAGGACTCTCTCTCCACTGGCAAAATTAGGGGGCTTAAGTAGTCTGTAATTTACGTTGGAATGTACCCTGACAGGGGTCGTTTTCCTTCCAGTCTAGAATCCAAAATGATATCGTAGCACGGAAAAAAAGATTGGGCTTTTGGGTCGGCTTTCATTTGTTGAATAATGCTATGCAATCCTTTTTCGAGTGTCAAATCGATATTTTTTTGGTAAAATGTAACCAGGGCGATTTAAAAGCCTGATACAGTTCATAATTGTATTTCGTATTATCGATTGTGTGCCTATTTATCGATCGGAGTGCGGTCATGTACCGCCTTCATCCGACGATGGAAAAATCGACAAAAAGAGGAGAAAAAAAGAGAAGCGGTTCGCCGTCGGGAAAATTGGAAAAAATCGCGAATTGGAATTCAGAAACGGGTGGCCATGCTTAATGGCTCGTTATCACGCACGCCAAGGATGGGTCTGTGGCGAAAGCGCGGACACTCACGCGGCTATTTTTTTCTCTTGCTTAATCCGCAATAGCTTGAGTAATGTTCACGAAGAATTAATCTCTTATTTCTCTTAGTAGAAATAACGTGGAAATATCGAAACCAGTATGTTTGCATTCACTCATCACGCAGTCAACTAAGTACTTCGTGTTGATTAACTGATGAACAATACGTAACGTACTATATTTGAGTAAGCTGCATGGAGAGCACTGATAAATTAGCGTAATCAGGAATATATTCATAATAATCGGGGAAAATATTTTAATACCGGTTGTGTTATAAGTATGTAGGAGATACAGGAGTCGGAAACGACGTCATAGCATGAATTCGATGAAAGGAACACAAGCTACATTCAGGTACTATTGTGGGACTTCACTGTCGATCCACTATTGAATATTTTCATGGTTAACAGGTGCTTATATAATATTCCTTTCGCGTGTCCTGGTCAGGTTGACAAAAATTGAAAAGATTACTAGGAAACTTGGACGAGAACGAAGTCGGTCGTTTCATTGCAACCTGAAACGTGGTTTAAAACGTTTCATTTGAATTAAAATTATGTTCCTTATATTTACATGCAGGTATTGTTCTGAAGTAGTTATTTTTATGTTACGTTTTGAAATGGATGCAAAAGATTTACGATTTAGAGCTGTTTAATTAATGTTTTCAAATACGCAAATTTATAGGTAATTCGTGCTGTCGTCGTGTCATAATACGAACGGAACATTTATATAGGATGTTGTTGGATTCCACGTTTTCCTTGTAAATGCATTTTGGAAATAAAAAAAACAGACATTTCATTAATGAAAACAGTTAAGCCAGATAGCAGGGTCTTTACAACGGCATATTTATCCTGCTCGTCGCCCGGCAATATACTGAAGAGTTTGTAGTCAACCGTGAGAAAGGATGGGACATGAAAAAGAAATTTATCCGACCGTGTTAGAAACGGGAAGTTGTCTCGCCTGTACATGTTCAAGTAGCATTCCTAGGAATTGGTTCACGTGACGTGATGTCCAATATTGCTCATTGGAAAAAGTCAAAAGTTAAATTTATTAATTCTGTAATCCTTTGTCTATATTATGTAGATATATATTTTTTGCGGCGTGGACGGAAAGTGCATGTAAAATCGACTCTTCGTATGTCTCTTGTTTCGTTCTCTGTCGTATCAATAATTTGCAACTGTATTTAAGTGTTTCCGAAACAAATTCTCTCGGAGTTGCACATCATTGCCGCACTGTCTTCCAGCGTTGCAACTTTTCGCTACCACCATCGTATAATTCTTAGTCTGCGACGCACTCAGTCGTTTGACTCGTCCCTAAGTAAGATGCATTTAAAGAGACTCGCATCACTGTTAACTTTCTCGCTAATTTAATGATATTCACGCGGGTCATCTTTTTCATAAGTGTAATGGTCGAGGGTATTCCCCGGGCGCTGCGTGTCCTAAGTGCTACTGCACCTAGTCGTTAAGCAGATCCTATGATCCCTGGACACTGCAATCTTCACGTTGAGATAATCATAGTCAATTTCACACTGCCTGCACTTCTTTCACGCCACATTCGCGAGGAATGCTTATTCTTTGCCCTAATCTGAATTTTTCCAGAATTTTACCATCTAGCGCCTTATTTCTTTCTTTTATTTCTTCTCTTTTTGTATCCACTTTTCAGCTTCTTTCACTTTTCATTTCTTAATCTTAACGACGCCAGGATTCACCTCGTGGAAGTTTCGTTCAGCCATGATTACCAAATGAATATATAAATCATACTTTTCCACAGAAATGCTTGAAAAGTACAACCCTTAAATTAATTTGGCAGTCATGTCTATTTTCCTCTCTTCACCGTATTCCGCGTCACAACGTTGTCCCTACCTGCCTGTCATCCATCAATTTGTCTCTCCCTCTCCGTCCACATTATCTTCTTCCTAGTTTTCTACATCCGCACGGCGAATGCCACCAAAGCTACTCTTTCCTCAAAGAGTAGGATTCTGAACCATAAAATGTAAAGTGCTCCTAAGTAAAACTTTTACGCCTCAGTTTGTGAACTTGTTAAAGACCTTTTCCCCCTACTGCATCTCAAAAGTTCTTGCTGTCGATGAAGAGAGTGGACGCCTTAATTGAACCAGGCAAGCAGAAGCGCTCGTTCCGAAATATGACTTGTATCGGCATTTCTCACGGCACGGTCCGTACCCCCCCCCCCCCCCCCCCCCCCCCCCCCCTCCCCCGCCCCCCCTTTCCCTGCGGGGGGGGGGGGAGGCTGCGGGGGCCGGCTGTCT
>WURS02039679.1:0-11308 GCA_011762765.2 Rhinocypha anisoptera
TCTCTCTCTCTGTGTGGCGCTACACCCCATGTAGGGCTCTGGCCTCCAGAATGATCTACCTCCATTCTTCTCTATCTAAGAAGACTGGGGGTCCATATTTTGACCCCCAGTCTTCTTAGGTCAGCTTCTACATCAAGCCACCGCTTTCGTGGTCTTCCTCTGCTTCTCCTTCCTCCTGGTGTGCCCATGAAAACCTTTTTAATCGCCCTATTTTCCTCCATGCGTTGCACATGTCCAGCCTAACGAAGTCTTCCTTGTTTTATTACTGTAATGATGTCTGCTTCCCTATAAAGTTCTTAGATTTCAGCATTGGTTCTTGTCCTCCATACTCCTGTATCTATTACAGCACCATATACTTTTCTGAGTATCTTTCTTCTTCATCTTCTGATTATTTTTCTTGCGCTACTGTCAGTGTCCATGTTTCAGAAGCATAAACAGGTCTTAGCACTGTCTTGTAAACAATTATCTTGGTGTTTCTTGTAATATTTTTGGCTTAAAGATTGATTACATAGCATAATAGCATCGATTGCCCATTTGTAACCTATCTTGAATGTCAACTTGAATCAGGTTTTCTGCTGTTAGTAGGGATGCCAGGTATCTAAAGCTGTCCACTGTTTGGAACTCTTTGTTGTTAATTTTAAAGCTTGCTTCTCTAATTTCATCTTTTCTTCTTCTTATTTTCATATATTTGGTTTTAACTTCGTTTTTTAGTCCAAGATCTCCTGATGCGATTTCAAGCATGGTAGGGATGTCTTCTAGTGAATGTTTGTTTCTTGAAACCAGAGCCAGGTCATCGGCATAGGCTACACATTGAATTTGTCTGTTCATTATCATTCAACCAAGGTTTATTGGAAGCTGTTGCATTGCTTTTTCCAAAGCCAGTATGAAAAGCAATGAAGACACCTTGCTTGACACCTCTGTTGACTTCAAACTCTGCTGATAGTTCACCATTTACTTTAACCTTACTTTTAGTTTTGTCTAGTGTCATTTTAATAAGGCTTATTATTTTAGGCAGAATATTAAATTCTTTATTGATCTCATATATTGTGCTTCTAATAAGATAATAAAAAGCCTGCTTGTAGTCTATAAATAGGCAATGTACTTCTACATTGTGTTCATAACTAGGACCCCTTCTGTATGCCTTATATGCTGATGACGTCATCTCCTGTGCCCTCTCCAATTCCTGTGACATTCTCCTCTTTGAGGTTTACTACAGATTATTCAAGAGAATTGATAGCACTGCCGATGCTCGATCCCTCCAATCTGCTCTCTTGAAGACTGGTTCTCTCGATAGCAACTTAATGTCAATCCTTTGAAGTCAATCTGCATGACGTTTTCCTTGAAAATCAAAGCGATTACCCAGTTCCTACCATTTTTCAGGCCAACTAATCACCCAACATAAAGATCTCAGTGTCACATTTGACACCAAGCTCACATTCATTCCTCATATTAAAGAAATTAAACCTAAAGCCATGTCCGTTGTTGGGATTCTCTATAGATCTAAAGAAATTTCTGACCCAATAGCCCTAAAAACCATCTTCACCAGCTGTATACTTCCCTCACTTAAATACTGCTCACCGATTTGGTCAAATGCCTGCCCAACTTATTTAAAACTTTTAGAACGCCCCCTTGATTTTTTAATGTCTATTGTCCACCACTGTGTTCCCCATTTAATTAACTTTTCCCATAATGATATTCTGTCCTCACTTGAAATCTCCCCTCTATAAACTCGCCAAACCATCCATGATTTGAAATTCCTCCGTTCTGCCTTCCTTTTTTCTCCCTTCATGTTCCCGACCACAAAACCCACAGCAGTGATCTCCTCCACCTACCTAAATTTCGTCTTTCCCTTTCCCAGCGATCTCTCTTCTACCGTCTCCCGAAACTATTCAACTCCTTCTCTTCCACCCATCCCCTACTTGACCTCTTCACCTCTCATCGCTCCTTCACCATCCAAATCAAAAAAAATTTCTTGCCCTGTAAATACCTTACTCATGTTTTTTTGATTTTTTTCCCTATTTTTATTGCTGTGATCTTGATTTATTGTCTGTTTCCTTTGTCTTCATGATATTTTTTCTTGTTATTAATATATTTTCTTATACATTGTAAATGCCACTTGTGGCTGTTTTGAATAGTTGGCAAAATAAATAGAAAAATAAAATAAAAACATACAAGGAGCTCAAGGAAGCTTCCAAATAACTTCTGAAAACCATATGTGAGCAAGAAATGTAAGCCCTTCAAGGTTCAAATATATTGTACATTCTTGTCTTTTATTAGAAACCTTTTGTTCCTTAACTGATCTCCTTGAAAGTGAAGAACTGGACATTAAAATTTAACTTGTTTCTGTTTTACCGTAATATGCTTGATGATGGCTTGATGTTGTGTAATTTTCTTAATATACAATGAACAATAAGTTATTATTGTTAGTTTTATTGATAGCATTGGGTGATGATTAAATTAACTTTTAACTTAACTTCATGTTATTTTCAAAGAGACCAACTTATTTAAGTTAGTTTCATGTCAGATCCACTTTATCTTAACTCAGTTTAAAATTAAATATATTTATCTTAATTGAGTTGCTTTTTAGAATAGACTTCTCCAAATTTGCTTTTTGAGAATTGTTATTATTTTGCATGATTTTGATATTGCCTCCCAAATATTATTTCAGCCATTCATTTTTTTGTATCTTCAATTGTTTTTGGTCAGTGAGAAGCACCCTAGCCAATTAGGTGTAATTGAAAACTGGACTTATGGCACATCTGATATGATCCCTGGCATATAATAGAAATGCATTTCTTGTTAGTACCAGTATAAGTAATACATCAGGTCCCATTCAATATTGGGATTGGATTCAAGTTATTTCCACACACAATTGCTGATGAATGAAATGTATCTATTCCAGCTGCCTCATGCTGCTTCATTTCTGTGGCAACGATATCGCATTTGAATGGGCCAGTGAGTGCAACAGAGGAGGCGCCTTGGTCCCCCTTAATCCTACTTACTCTCTCTGCCTTCTTCTCTCATGTGGGCCTCAGACTCTTGCCATGGATACTCATTGGAGAGGTGTATCCTCCAGAGGTAAGTAAATGTCAATGATGAAGAAATGAAAATAGATCTTGGAAGAATGAAGTGGTGAAATTATAATAACTAATTAGTGTCAACTGATTGAAAAATCAATGAATGAATCATATAGTGCCCTCGTATTTTAAAGCCCTCTTCTCAGCATATCATAATTAATCCTTCTAACTTGTGGCATGGAATATATGGGAAATAATGATTCACATAAGATCTAGGAGACTGCCTTTTTCTTCAAGTTGTCACTTTATGAAAAAATATTTGTTTTGTATATTATTTTTTTTATTAAACATATACATGTTTTTAAAACATGTACATGATAAATGTATTTTGGTAAATTTTCAGTATGCTAACCATTATCTTCTCAACATAACGGAAATGAACCACCATATCACTCCATAACTACCATATCATATCATAACTTCCACCATATCATGCCATAAAATATTACTGATGTTCTCAACATAAGTGTTTAAACATTATGGCAAGACAAAAAAACACAAAAAGTGTGATTTGTAACAGAAATGTATTAATTTCAAATTTAGGAATGTTTTTTCAAAGTAAATCTTTTAAATTTTTATAATATTGTCCATATTATAAATTAAATCTAATTAATTTTAATTACAATAAGTGTATATAAATGCAAAAACTCAGGATTATATTTCGAGTTAAGTAATCTCACAGACTGATCAACAGATCTATATCGATATTTTCTGAAATATATAGGGTTGTTCATCAGAGAAAGTAAAAAGAGTTTTAGGAAGTGCTCAATCTTAGAAGGTACACACAAAATACCATAATTCCTAAAATTAAGGTTCACAAAATGTTTACATTTTTAATTTCCTAGTGCCCTTGCTCAGACTGCATGTCAGTGACGTGTAGTCTGATATTTATTAATCCTGATTAATTCCCATTACGTACACATTTTACTAACCACAGAATTTTTATTGACCTAGGTTCGAGCCATGGCCAGTGGTGCATCTGGCTCTGCTGGCTATATCTTTGGTTTTGCTGCCAACAAGACTTTCTTTGCCCTTCGTGATGGCCTAACACTGCCAGGAGTCTTTTGGCTCAATGGAGGGATTGGACTGGCCGGAGCCATATATCTCTACATTGTGCTACCAGAAACTGAAGGGCACCAACTGCATGAGATCCAACAGCACTTTGAGGGCATGAGGGACCTTCGGAAGGCCGGAGTGGCCAACAAGGCTAAAAAGATGGCCATCAAGGCAAAGCAAGACAAGGAGAACTGGGCTGCCGACAACCCTGCCATGATGGTAGAGGAGGGACTGCAGGAGAGGGAGACTAAAGCTGACCCAGAGAAGGGGGAAAACCACAAAGAGACCAAAATTGAATATGAATCAAAGCTGTGATCTATTTATTTATTCCTAAGTGTTATTGAGACGAATAATTCAGTAAGAGGTGTGAAAGAAAAATATTCAGTGAAATGGAGACAGAAGTCTTAATTTACCTCAGTGACTTCCATAAACAAGGAGGGTAAGAGATCAAGAGACTAAGTGACAAAGGTATCTTCATTGCGATTTCTGAACACTTGAGGAATTCCAGGAATTAGCATTTCTGAAAAAGGCCTAATGAGCTAAACATCACCATTCGTTTAATATGGTAAAACCAGCATAGTATGGTAACCAGGTCACTTGAGTTTCCTTGAAAATTAAACATAAATTCACTCTGATGACCTGTATACTAGGGGAATTTCTTTTTGTTTTTTACCATTATTTGTGTGCTGGAATAACAATGAAAACATGAAAAAAAGAGATGAAAAGTGTTTTCCGTCCAAAAAACCCTCAGATACCCATCAATCCTTATAAAATTCAGACATAATAATTCCCATTTACAATCATCAAAATATAATTCTTGGGATCTCTAAATACAACAAAAATGTTTTCCAATATGATTTTCTGCAGTGAGAACTCTGATAGGTATATATTAACTTCCATAGATGTATAATCCTTGAACTCTAAACACATAAATTCATAATATTATGTATTCTGGCTGTGAATGTGTTATTGATAATTTTATTTGAGTTATCAAAACATGAAAATTTTTAACCATATTAAATGAAGTTTTTTCATCAAATTACTGATTGATGGAGTAAATTTATTCATGAAAAGAACCTTTGCAAACCTGATATTAGCTTAAAAACATGAAGAAGAGAAAATAAAGATTTTGTTTTTAATACCAGAATTCACCATGACTTTAAATAGTTGATTTATTAAGGTACATTTTTGACACATAGAAATTAAAAATTCCTAACCCATGCTATTTCTTACTAAGCTATCCTTTTTCAAAAGGACTTCTGATATACAAGGATAGAAATATGTATTCCAGAAAAAATTAAGCAGTTCATATTTGTTCTCTTGGAAAATTTTAACTACTAATATTGAAAAATTACCTGTCTTATAGTGGTAACATTAGGGTAGGTTTTTCAACCAAGAAAGAAGTAAATGAGTACATTGGACATCACTAGGGAAGTGAGGTTCTGTTAACAGTGACAGCATCCTATAATTACCCGCTATTGGTAGCAAAACTAATGCCACTGTGTCTTTATAAAAAGTTATAATGAATCAGATACAACCATTAAGTACAAATTTAACCAGTTGAAACCTGGATTTTTTGTGATTTAAACGGCACTTTCCAGAAATTCCTCAACTGCACAAAATTAACATCTACCATAAAACATTTTTGTCTCTTTGAACAATAACCATAATTTTAATTCTCTATTATGTATATATGTATTGAACAATCAATACCTTTTTCAGTGAAATGGACATAAATCAATAAAAAATGTCAAAAGAAATATATATTACATGTAAATATGTGTGTGTCAAGAAAATTGTAGTCTGTATAGTTTTCCTTTACTGATAATGCATAAGGAAACTCAAATTTAATGATAATTTAAAAAAATGTTTTTCAAATTCCAGAGGTTAAAGATGTACTATAAAGCAGTTCAGCAATTATTTCTGTATATACTCCAATATGGCTAGTGACAGTGTCTTTGTCACCATTTAAATGCCAGCATCTTAGAAGTCCTCTTGGGAAACAACTTGGGCCAGGATGGATAGTGGGTTAATTGGAAAAGTCTCTCTGTTTCTACTAAGGGCCTTCTACTAGCAAACAAACCATATTGAAAATTAATAATATATTTTTTAATGCATCTATCTCCTCATCTGGAAACAATATAGTGCAAAACAGAGTTAAACTGACCCTGTTTTAAGGCCTTTCTTACCATTATGGCCTATAGAACTGTTTCTTTAGGATGTAGTTCGTTTGACAGTATTCAATTTTTATAGTCCTTTGTTTTTTAAGTATACTTAAAAAAGTGATATCTTAATGACACAGTTGTTTTTTTTTAATATTATTTGTAATGTTTTACATTGTAAATTAAATTTCTGTACATTTTTTTATTTTTAATAAATTCATTTTTAAAAGTTGCAACATCTTGATGAAAATATTTTGTATGATGTAAACATTTTTTTGCATTCAAATACTGGCACACAATAATGGGAACCAAAATATTTTCCAAATATACATATTAATGGATTTAGCTCCAAACACTGAATGTGGTGAATTATCTTCACTCATAAATAAAATAAGGACAGATGAATTTACTCACTTCTGAAATATATGCATCCGGTGGATTTCTTCCATGGATATCAATTTTTGTTCCAAATAAACATGAATACCTCTCTCAATGTAACTAAATATGACAGCACTAAAAAATACATAATGATCAAAATCAAGTTCCCTCTAAATTGAGGATTTTTCATAATTTTTAAATAAGAAGCAAGCTTTTTTCAACAACTCTGAACTTCGTAGCAGAGTAAAAAGTTACTGGGACCATCTGACAAAGGAGGCGACAGAAATCATCTTGAAAGGTAGAACATTGACCAAGACAGAGAACTTGCTCTCCATCAATCTTGGTAACCCTTACTCCAGAAAACAAAGATGGTGAGGAGAAGAATAAATCATTATCCAATCAATATCAGTTATCTCCAATCATTATCAGTTATTTCCTTGCTGGATAGTCCTTTTAGCGGTTATCGATAGTGATGAGGATTACAGTCAAAGTCACTATCTCCCAGAGTCAATAAAATGATTTATTGACCCTTCATGGGTGTGGAGCATCTGTACAAGTTGGAATTCAAGCATTAACTGCCACTCAGTCTCGGATGTCACCAGTGCCAACCCAGTGCATGAAAAACAAAACAAAATAGATCTATGGCCACTATAGTCCTCAGTCAATTTGATCCATTATTCTATTTGCTTCTTTTTTCATATGATTACCTGCCACTATATACACTTTTATTCACTGGGTCTGCTGTTATTTAAAAAAACAATCATGTGTCACTCACGAATTCTATATTTGCTAAGGCCCTTCCTATTTTCTGTTAAGCAATATGTCTATCCCATGCTTGCTCCATTTCCATTGGATATAAATTAAGCAAAACAAAAACTTTAGCAATCTCTACTGTCTTAACCTCTTACCTCACTCAGTCAATTCATTTCCTCTTTAATCTTTTATAGCATACCTTTAACAAGCATTACTCTACATCCCATCTCCATATTCCAACAATTTCAGTCTTTAGAGCCTTTTCTCTTTAGTCTATGACTGGGTTAAATAGCAATTTTATAATAATGACCTCTAGTTATGCAGCACCTATTCCAGTAGGTTGAATCCCTTAGTTACCAGGATTCTAATTCCTAATTTTGTCCATCATCATTACTTAAGATTAATAATTTTTTCTCAGAATCTAATGGTTGTTGAAGGCAGTAATAAAAGGGAATTGGGTAAGCAAGATAGGAAAGAAATAGGGATTTTAGTTTAAGAGTGGTGGCAGGTAGGACGTATAAAGAGATTAAAAGGCATACATATATCATAGGGCAGCACATGATGATTCAATGTGAAGTTCTTCAGAAGACTGCTTTTAACCCTGGAACAGTGACATCGGTCTTATGGACCACTAATCTGTGAGCCTTTTAACCACTGTTTTTACACGTGACCTTCTACCCTAAAGTACTTTCTCAATTTTTCACGAAGAAAATTGGGATGAGAAGATTTCTCAGTATTATTTTCGATTTTTTTAATTACACCCCGGTAGATAGAGGCTGGGTAACATTTTTCGATCATCATATTTTTTAAGGTATGGGAGCATACCCTATTTTTGTCGACTCATTATTATTACAGTTCAGATTTAAAATATCTAAAACTAAAATTATGACCTCTAATACCTTTGATATAATATTATTTACTGATATTTTAGGCCACAAAGAGCAAACTTTGGCAATCCTCACTCCGATTTCTCCTCAAATGGTGCAGAAGGTGCAGAGGGTGGGGAGTGAAAATTTCAGAGAAGATTGAGTCTGTGGGACCAATATCACTGTTAATATTACTTTTATCATATCATACTTTTAGGGTTAATTGGAAAATGACTACATAGTAATCAATAAATATGGTGGTTTCCTACTAATTTCCTCCAAAGTGCTTACATTTCAAAACCATTGATGAAATAACTGTATTATTATATTATGTTATTAAATGTTTGGTTTCAAGTTAAGTAAGAGTTTTGTGGTGAAAAGGAAGACAGGATATAATTAGACAGAAGTGCGAAAGAAACAACATAGTGAACACATTAAGAAAGTTTGGGAAGAAAGCAAAGAAATCATCATAAAGGAATTCAAGTTCAAATGCTCTCTTTAACCAGAGATGATTGTAAATTAAAATATATTATTGAATGATAACCTAATTAGACTGTTTTCACAGCTGCCTTATTAAGTAATAGTTATTGAATACAGTACCTTTCATCAGGCTCTTGTCCTTCATTTTATTTAGCAGGCCAAGATGAACTATTGTTTTTTCCAATACAACTTCAGATGTCATTCTCGCAATCAAGTCCATCCCTCACATAATGCTTGTAGCTTATGGGGAGAGATATTAGTTTGACAGGAATTTCAAAATATCAACATTTATGTACAAACAAAATATTTGGGAGTGGAGGTAGTCTAGTGGTAGTGTGCTGGACTACAGAACTGTGGTTTGCTGGTTTGAGTCGCAGGTACAACAGTTTATCGGTTTCTGGAAAAATTGTTTTTTTTTTAATTCAGCTCCTACAACTTTGAATACATGCAACCACTGATGGAAAGCAGCAGTGTCGTCAGAAGGCACTGATAGAACAGGTCAAGAGGGAGGGGGACTGATATGATACTGGGAGGGGTACATCAGTCAAAATGGATGCAAAATATACCTCACTGAGGAGACTGTCACCTGGTGGAATTCCATAATTACAGAAATAGATATTAAATACATATTTACATTTGCTTTGGAAATTGACTAGTTTCATACCTTGAAAATAAAATAAATCAATCCTATATTGATGCTATATATTTGAAACAAATAGAGGTGGTGGCTTGTATGTATTTCCACAGAAAACACTGCATGTTTCAACTATTGTCAGCCAGATTATGATGATTATCATCAAAACCAGTTGTCTTTTTGGTTATTCTGTAGAAATAAATATAAGCCACAACCTCTATTTGTTTCATATATATATAGCAACAGTCTAGGAGAGATTCTTTTTATTATCAAGGTATGTAACTAGTCGATGTCCAAGGAAAATGTGAAATGGTAATAAACAAAAAAATTCTCAAAATCAGTTAGAGAATTTTGAAAAAGGAAATAAAATGACCTTATGGTCAAGCCCCATGAGAGGTATTTCTTCTCATTCACTCCACTGCTTAAAAACATATCTAACTAGCATTGCATCGTCAAGTTTTTTGTTAAACAATAGGATGACCTTTTATGAATTTGTATCTTAAGATTGACTGCCAAAGAGTTGACATATTATCTTTTACATTTAATTTCTACAAGAAAGTAAAATTCATTTATCTGGCAGGTAATGTGATTTTATAAGCAGAGGGTATTTGTAGTACTAACACAATTTAAGGGCATACATAACTCATGAAAATTCACAAAAAGGTATAAAGTACATTATGTTCTCTTGAGAAAACTATATATACACACAAATTTCTTTAATTCTTTTAATTAAACTTTTGATTTAATTAGAAGCCATTCTTGAGCTCTTAGCTTATTAACCCTTAAGCTGAAACTTTTCCAGTTTTTCCTGGAGTCTTTGCATGCATGGAGATAACTGGCTGTACACATGCAGAGGGATTTTTCTAACACAATAATATTCTGACCGATAATCTTCACACTCATGATTGTATGCAGCATGCTCTACCCCATCAACTTGGTATAGCTTTAAATCTATATTCTCTTGTAGAATGCATCCATTCTTGATTACCTCTCTTAAATACTGCATTGATTTGGAGAGAAATAGTATGAGTTTATTTTCAAGTGCTTTACCAAGCAGACAGCTCCAGGTCAGGGGAAGTGATTCCTGCTCCAATGACAATTCCCACACCATCACTTGCATGAAAAGTTTGTGGATATAATGAACCATCATTTAAAATAATCCCAACCACAATTCATGATATGCCTAATAATTTGTACGGAGACCTTCCAGTAAGAGCAGATGGGTCAATTTGAGCTATTGAGCCTATTCTTAGATCTCAGTATGTAGTAGAGACTGGCCACTCATCTTGGGTAAGGAATTAATTTTGCTTCATAAATTTTTACTATGTGACGTGGTACCCCAATGGATACAGAGTTTGGCTACTGAATGGGGGGATCCATGTTCAAGACCCAGTAGTGACTCTGGATACCTCCAGCTTAGCCCAAGCCAAGTGATCTTTTGGTTACCAGATTTTTCAGAGAAAACACAGGTTGTGCAGGGAAAGGAACTGGTCATGATTTGTGAATTTTTACATTCAATTGGGACTAATAATACGTAAGCTATACCTTCTTCTATCAAAATGATGTTAAGGCCAAAGACTGGTTTTTTGGTCAAATTATTATTACCAATTCAGTTATTTATACTCCTATCATCGTTATTACATGGTATGTTACTTAACAGTTACCTTCAGATGTAATACTTTGAAATGTGATATTCGATAATAAAGAACAGTGACGATGGAATTTTAGTGAATTTGTTTCTAGTTTTCGTCTTTGAATTCCAGTATCGCTAAAAAGTATGGACCAATATGTCGAATGAACATCAACATGCAATAACTCCCGATAATAAGTCGTGGGTTAAAAACCCACGACTTATTATCGGGAGATCTCCCCCCCGAGCAGGCCATCATCACTTAGCCGTTA
>WURS02039699.1:0-11308 GCA_011762765.2 Rhinocypha anisoptera
GGGGGAGAGGGGGGATGGATAAGGGGAGGAAATGGAAAGAGGAAGGGAGTTGGCAAAAGGAGTTTGCGAGGGGAAGGCGGGGAGGAAAGGGGCGTTTTTGGACCGTGGTGGATTCACCTCGGTGGTTGGGAGAAGCGAGATACCTCTTCGCGCGTCCTCACGTAAGGGTTTCCCACGCTGTCCCTTCAGGAGTTGTGTAGGATTTCGGTTTGGCCGAGATAGGATTATGGGTCGATTACCAATTACGATGAGGGGCGTGGGTGCGTGGTGAGGGCCAGGGGCGGCCGCGGACCGCTTCGACGAGTTTGAATTACGGCACGGGGATCAAACTTTTCTGTAGACTTTTCCTGGTCTGGGGACTCGATAAGGTGAAGACCGAGCCGAGAGGAAGTTATCGGGCCCATGATTAACCGAGAGCGTATCCAGTGTACCCAAGGTGATAGTTGAGCACTTCGTTTTTCCCCAATCTTCCGAAGCGATGAACTTGATTGGCTTCGTTGCCAACCAATCTTGTTCGGATGTGGGGGGGCAAGTGGAGGAGGGGGGATCGCAAAGAAAAAAATACCCATGGGTTATTTTCTCTCGCTCTGCAAACGGACTCTTCCGACTAGAACCCGAATCCAAATATAGATCGTAATTAAATTTCCCCTTTCGTATGCAATCAAAAGCATAGCTGCCGGGGTTTTATGCGAATTCCACAAGAATAAAGGTAATGATAAAGCTTCATTTAATCAAAGTCAGCACGCTAATGTATTTGACGATTCAAATGGAAGAGCATCTTGCTTTTCAATCCATTTCTCTCTAGGTTTTTCCCTCGTTTCGCAAAGGACGCCTTCATCATATTCTTTTTTCCTAAGTTTTCGTTTCATAGGTGTTTCACAAGGCAAAGGTAGGTTACTGATGAACTACGTTAATTACTCCAGACTAATTACTACTACGTACTATCGGCGGCCTTAGAATATTATTGATTACCCGATCGACCCTATTATTGATTACTTACGTTTAGCGTGAAATTACAAATACTTCCCTTTAATTTCCGCTTAGCTGCTGCCTGTATGACGTAAAATAATTACGATTCTTACAAGATATGTATATATATATATATATATACATACAAGATTGTATAAATGTGGTACATTCGATACTTATAAGAGGAATATTCTAAATGTTCTTCCTATTTCAACATTCTTCAAACATTAAGTTAACATAATTCATACACTGGAAACTATTGTTCTAAATAAGGAATTAATGATTAACGAATAAGGGCTAAAAATAAGGAATGTGTAATGGACACAGATACAATGATTCATATAACTGTCTCTAGATAATTTATTAATAAATAATAGATAAAACGTCGATGCTACATCATGATTTAAGCTAAATTATTACGTTTACTATATTGGAATTATAAGTTTAAATAATTACTTATTTAAAATTAATCTTCGAGCTCATAACCGTCTTCGGTAAATTTTTCGCTTGGATTAAGTGTAACGTTTCAAATGGTTTCGACACCGCGTATCTGATGAAGACATTTTGCATCAAAACAGCTCGAAATAAAGTTACGTTCTGTGGAACAGAATACTTTGTAAGCACTTGTTTTGGCATGATGGAGGAGTTCCATCGAGTGACGACGTGCACCAGTGCGTGAAATTGTATCGAGTTCCATTTGTTCCTGAATATGGACCGCCATTTTTTTTCCTTTTGAGGTCAATTATTCCGGCGATCAGAAACTCACGCTTAGACTTGTAAACCATTCGACTCCAAAAAAAATTCGTATACATTTCCGCGGGACACTGACATAGGTGGAAAAAAAACTTCGGATCGTTTCTGATGAATCAACAACACTCCCGAAATAAGGCCACAATTTTTCTTTCCTACTCAATCTCGAAAGAAAAAAAAACGCCGTCGGGTTGACAGCATTTGAGGCTCGAACGACCGAGTGGGTGATTCTCATGAGGCCCATTATGTTTCGACGAGGAATAAACTCCACGGAAAGGCTCGTTGGGTAGGAAATTGGCTCGCGCGACATCGAATGGAAACATTATTTGGTGGCTATACGGACTGGATTCCTGGAATCGCAGAGGTTACCCGATATTTCGCTTCTTGAAGACGCGCGGCGAGGGAGGAGGGAAGAGGCGGCGCGCAACAATGGAGCCTGTGCGTGAAGAGCTCGCGCACAAAAAGACTTAATAACCCGAGTTCTACGAAGGGAGAGGGAGCGGATTCTAAAATGGAATGCGCTCACGACACGCCTCCCCTCCGCACCGGGGAGAAAATAATTCCCCTCGCAAAAATAACACGCCGAAGTTAATGGCAAAGGCGTGATGCGTTACAGCGAAAAGCCTGGGGAATCCCTAGTCTCCCACCTACACACTCTCCGCCTCCCCCACCCGACGTGATTAAAGAACTTGGTCCGTCTCATTAGACAAGTCTCAGTTAACAGCGCAAGCAGCGCTCGGCTCGGAGCGGAACAACGTATTTTTTTTCTTTTTGCTCGCGTTCAAAATGTTCCAGGCCGGCGGAAGAAAAATATACTTCCCATTGAGGAAAAAAAAAATACCTCGGTCCTCAGCCGTTCTTCCCACCCTCCTCCGAGGGCTCACTAGAGGAGAGAAAAATAAATGAATTGAGGAGAGGGGAAAAAAAAACAAAATAAACGCGACTCCCGATTTCTCCCCTCCAGAACGAAAACGCATCCATTTAAATGCCCATCGAGGGCTTCAATAATCGGTGCGTGGGGGAAGAATGCACATCACGCTGTCTCTTTAAGGGTAGGGCCATATAACTTAATTTGCATAATCACGATGGCCATTTTATCCGGGGAGAGGTGAAGAAAGGGCCACATTTCTTTACTCCCCCTCCACCCAGTTAAAGGACTATCTCCCTTCCTGCTCCCGACCCGCCTCCCTGCTCTCTCGCCAGCCCATCCCGCCTTAAATCTTTCCATCCACCTCCCTCCCCCAACCCCCCTTATCGCTCGCATTTTTTCCTGAAGTGGAAGCTCATCTCACGACTGGCGCAAGGCAGTTTACTTCCAACTATGCAACGCAGCAGCGCGCTTCGCGTGGAGGTTGAAACGAAATATCCACGGACTAATTGGAATGAAACACTTTTAGACGCGGGGGCAGGGGGAAAGGGGGGGGGGGGGGAGGGTGGTGTCGGGACGCGTTCATTTTTTCCCTCTCCTTTTCCTCTTATCTCCATCGCAATATAAGCCCTCGAAATAAAAAAAGCAACGGGGAACTGCAACACGGGGGAAAACAACATTAATCTCAGTCAAGTCTTAACGAGCTCGGGATGAAAAAAAAGGTTAATCATGCCAAAGTTTTCAATTCCGGGTCTTGCAGGTTTTCTTTACTATACACTCCTTCGCTCGCCAGGAGATACGTATAAGGTGGGAGTTGAGTGAGGTCGAACCTTTTCCATCCGTGCGCTTGAGGGCATCGTCGTCCATCCTTCGAGACAATCCGTGGTGGTGGTGAGGAGCTGGGATCATTCGCGTCAAAAAAAATCCTTGAAAATATATAATATGACTTTCGGTTGCCGGGAGCATTTTCTCAAGAAGCCTGCGGTCTGCAAACACCACTCGAAAGAAAAAATTCACTGAGGGAGCCGACACTTGGTGGAATTCCATTATGAACAATCTTAATACTTTTTATATTTCAGCAGGTGAAGTGGACAGAGAGGAAAACGAATGAAGAAGTTTTGAGAATTGTAGGGGAGGAGAGGCGTTTGCTGCGAGAGATCCAAAAAAAGACCGGAAAGGTGAATGGCAGGGGTACTCAAAGGCAATGGGTTGTTGAAGGTTGTAACAGAGGGCAGAATGTTGGGTAAGCGGGGTAGGTGTGGGAAGAGAATAGGGATTTTAGACAAAATGATAGGGGGGAGGAGGTATACAGATTGGAAGAGGGATTATACTTACATGTAATGCGGCCAACCAAAGCTAATGTTCATCAAAAACCTACCTTAATCGGTAGATTACGCTTCATCATCATTATTATTAAAATATATTTTAAAAGTGTATCGACGAAAAAATTGTGCAAGATTTACATTTCATGAATTGAATAGAAAGCAGTGGTCAACTATGTGTTAACTTACCCTGAAAGAACTAAATTCCGTATTTATATTCGTAATATCAACTATTTTATAAGTTGAATCGATCAAAAATACGTAATTGTGGAATCAACAACCATTTTCGTCAAATCAACCATTTTATATTTCTTTTCAACCAGAAAAAAACTGTAAAACCAACTATGTGAAATGGTAACCTCAACTATCTTTGGTGGGAGTTATATCAACTTGTGACTTTGGTTGATTTTACTTAAGTTTTGGTTGGCTCAACCAAAACCAAGTATTTTTCTGCGGCATTGTAGCATGGGAAACATTGATAATATTAACAGTACGCAGTAGGCGCAAAAGTATGTTCAAATAATTTTCTGGGACTGTCGTGAACTTAAATAAAATTCGCCCTCATAACTCCGTCAGCAGATCTGAGTTTCATAATCAAATGACGGAGAGAATTTGGAAACTCGTTTTGAGAGAGAGAGGGGTGATTTATATTAATATCTGAATGATCCTTGGAATTACTGTGAAGTGGTGGGAAATGACCTCGGCATTTCGGAGTGAAGCGAAACAAAAAAATTTCAGACGTGGCAATCGCGGCACTAAAATGGCGAGGAATAAAAAAAAACACCCACGAAAATCCTCTACGCCCACATCCCGGTTCCCAGAAACCGAGCGAGGTTTGGAGCAGGAACAGGATAAGAAGTGACCGCTCCAGTTCCCTTAGGCCCCGGGAGCTTTTGTGCCCCCACCAGAACCAAATCCGCATGCAGCCAGCGACCCCGTCCTAGATTTCTAGAAAGTACCTTTCGCACAACACATGAATGTCTGCATTGAATGTTCCCACGCTTCAAGTCCAAATAATTCCTTGCCCCGGGTTTAACACGGCATTTAGGCACTTTTGCGATTTCGCTTTGCGGTGACCGCTCCTCGTTTTTGCCCCTTTTCTTTGAAAACGCGTCAAAAGGCTTCCTCGCGAGTGTTAAGCCCGAGTCGCATGAATACCCAAAGGTTACGGCATGGCGAGGAAGCTGTCATTCATTTTTCTTCCGGGGACTCCACTTCCCAACAGTCACGCCCTAAACAACTACTTTGACGCCTCGACTCAACACAGAGCGTCGATCAAAGTTAAATGAAGTCTTCTGTTCAACAACCGCAGCGAAATAAGCAGTAATTAAAAATTTTCATGCTCACATTTTTTTTACACTCACTGCTTGTGAGACTCATTGAAAACTCGTAATCTCATACTAACTGTTTACTCAATTCAAAGCGGAAAATAACCTTCCACAAAAATCAACCAGGCAAATAGAATTGCTTAACCTTACACCTAACTTAGAAATGAGGGCATGCGAAAAAAATTAACTTTGGCATAATTCCTTATTATGCATTTTTTAAGAAAACACGAAGCTCATACTTCTAGCCGAAACTATGATTGCTATGCAAAATTATTTCAGGACAAGCAACAAAAGTATTCAAAGCGTTTATACTTTAAGCGCAATACACTTTTAATGAAAATGTCATTTTTAAAATCAGATCAGTGGAAGAGTTGAAGAGTTCGTCAAACCAAAAAAACGAGTCTCGGGACTTGTACTTCACAAAATTAACGTTTTTTTTTAACTTTAAATGAAAAGAATCCATCAGATCCAGTACCCCCATGGAAAAACTAAAAGTTTAAAAGTAGAAGAATCAAAGAAGTCAGAAACAATCAAAATTTATAACTTCGTACTTTCCGCAAAAAGTGAAAAAAGCGAGGCTCTTATAGACGAAGCCGAGAGTCTTTTTAGCCTGAAGGCATAAAATTCATGGCCAAAAAACATCCTCCTTTGATAAATGGAAGAGACTTTAAACTCATTGAGTCACTATCTAGACCCACTGTTTATAAAATAAAAATTTTAAGTTAGAAAACCTAGAAATATTAATGAGAGCGGAAGAGGGTTTTTAAAAACATCCGAAAACATTATTTAGAAGATAAATAATCATCAAATCTGTAGATAAAGCCTGCAAATAAATTACGAAAGGCAAGATTTGTTGAGGAAGATCAAAAATATACCTAACAGTAACACTTAGATAATAAATAAAGCATGTTTTCATAGACTAACCAAGTTTATCTGGTCTGAACTTTTGTGAGAATTTAATGCAAATGATCAAATCTTAAATACTTGACTTTCATTTGTTTTGGTGACCACTTGAGTGGAATCGCCTTGACTAAAATCGATCATGACGTCAAAAATACAACGTACTTAACAACCATGTTGTCAGTAAAGCCTTTTCCATGGCATGATAACCACAGAAATATGGGAGAATCTCCTGATGCTGTTGACAGTCAATTGGTAAAAACTACTTGGAAACATTTCTCAATATCTAAATTTTACGGTAGTTAAAATACTTGATTTAAAAATGAAATATGTAAATATTACATACGTTTAATGGTATGATTCGGCAAAGATTTGAGACAAGAAAAACTGAAATTAAACTATAGAATCGAAAGAGTTCAACTATTGTATTTAACCACAAATTATTGTAAAAATACAGTTGTGCCTTGTTTTCTTCATAAAATGTGTAGAGTCGGAGAAAAATTAATAAAGCATTTTTTTAAAAAGGTTATGAAACACTGTATTTTCCAAATAAATATTTACAAAACGATCGGTTTCATTACAAAATTAACATCATTAGACCCTAATGGTGCTACTTATGTAACGAAACCGGTTGTGTAATAAATATTTATGTCAAAAAGGCAGTGTTTTTTCGACCTTTAAAATCATGCAGTTCCACAAAGTAGAGCCAAGAAGTCTTGTAATGTATCATGACATAATCATATCACATAATCACTCAGATATGTTAATGTATTGCGTAATATGATTTTAATTTTCAGTAGTTAATGCACTGAACCACAATTCATTTGTTTTGTGTGAATATTAATTACGATAAATTTCAAGCTCGTTTAATGTTAGTAAAAATTTTTGAGCCAATGCTTAATTTACAACCAACAGATCCAAAATAATGGAGTTTCAATATTATTCATCAATACCATAAAATATGCGTAAGTGATAAAAAACTAAATAAATACAAAGTGACAAACATGGGTTAAAATTTCAAGGCTAATATTAATATTGCTAAATTCAGCATCCAATGATACAATTATTAATGACTCAATAGATTGGTTTTGTTGTTTATATTTCCTTTATTGGGTATCAACTTGGAATTTTTAAGTACATGTAAATTGGTCGAAGGCAAATTAGAGATCTCCCATAACACCTTGGATCTCACGGAAAAGATGTCAACAAATTATACGGAAATACATTTAACCCTTAATTAATTTATTTTTCCATTCACGTAAGACGACTTAGGGAACTGCCTTCTATGCCCAAAAATGTCGTTTGGCTTCCAAGAAGATTAGCTAATGTCAACCGGGAAGACGGGTACCAGCTCAACAATGCATGGAAACGGATTTTTTTAAATCCAGCCCATCAGAGAGCAGCAACTCCTTTCAATTCGCCTATATAAGGATGGCCAAAATAGCTGTATCGTCACTTCGACCTTAAGATGCCAGCTGTAATTCTGGCGAAACTGTTGTCATCAAAAACAACAAACGCTGTGAAATACCCGGAAGAATGTAGCCTTGATGACGATTATCGTCGAAACCGGTCGTGTCTTATACCTGTATTTTTCGTGGAAATACATAAAAGTCACTACCTATATTTTGATTAATTGTGGAATTCCACCAGGTGACGGCCTCCTTAGTGAATTTTATTCCGTACAATTGTCTCGTACGCCACCCTTGGCCTATCTCCATATTTCTTCCCACCCAATACACTTTTTCACCATCTGCCATTCCTTGATATCGGCCCTATTACAGTCTCTCTCACTGTAGCTATACTCGTATCATTCTCTTTCATTCCTATTTGTAGCACTTCTTTCATTATTCACAGAAAAAAGTAAATCGCATCAAATGTACGAGGTACATCCGATCGGAACGTTGCTCCGCCTCCTTTATTGATCATAGTCCTACGTTTGCAATCCGAAGCTCGGTGACTTTTTTCATCTATTGTAGTTTTCCAAACGCCCCAATAATTTTATAAGATTTTCGCAGTCATTTGTTTAATTATTCACAATATTTATTCATCTCCATTCTACTTCCTCTATAATTCTTCTCCACTAAGCATTAGTTATTCATTTCCGTATTAGTTATTCTTATATATAATCTTTTTTAAGAATTACATCAGCATTATCCATGTAACAACTGGAATCTATTTGGTCCAATTGGTTATATTCTTAGGGAAGTGATATCAAATATCATGAAAAAATACTAGCGATCTGATGAGAAATGTTGTGGATGATGTTCTGCTAGTTTATTTTGTATGCGGTTTGCTTCATTCTGAGTGCAATGTGTCTCTTAACATTTGCATTTGGGAGTGAATGTGAATGTTTGGTGGTGGCTCACCCCCTGCCACACTCCCTTGCGGCGGTTTGAAGGGTAATGCCTATAAGTAGAATAAATCTTGAGATTTTCCCTACCTC
Organism: Rhinocypha anisoptera; assembly: GCA_011762765.2. Taxonomy (NCBI): domain Eukaryota; kingdom Metazoa; phylum Arthropoda; class Insecta; order Odonata; family Chlorocyphidae; genus Rhinocypha; species Rhinocypha anisoptera. Next base: position 8,581 of record WURS02039699.1, read on the forward strand.
ATCACAATTTCCTTTATTTACCTCCATTTACCACTTCCTTTCGTTCGTAAGCATTGTCCTAGACGATTTGATTTCTGCATTAAACTTGTTTATTTCTTTGTTAAAATCTACATCCACAGGTTGATCCACATGATCCGCCAACATCGGCAACTACAAGAATTTCCTTTTTACACGTAATCTTTCCTTCGTTAAATTCTTCCAGCACATTTAATTTCTCCCATGCATAGCTAGAGGGAGCTACAGCATTAACCAATTCGTAGTCCTCTTTTTATTTTAAGGAATAACGTTTCCATGGTTTTTTCCTCTAGACGTTCATCCTTTCATCATTTTTTTCAAAAATAAAACCAAAAGAATAACACGTTAAAATATATTTTCCGGAGAAAGCAGAGTAAGCTTTACCCTCTTTTTATAGTGAAAATAGCCGATCGTGCTGGAGGGAGAAATATAGTCATAGTTTCCATTTTGACCTGCCCTTCAGTAAAATGAGGTATCTCAATAATTCACGCTCAACATAATATCGAGAAAATGCAGTGAAATAATCGCTCATACTACTGACAGCAGCAAAGTCGATGCATTTACGTGTACCACGAAGTTTTCTTATCAACTATCGAAAAATATCAGTTTATGGGATCAAGGCTCGAACATTATGGGGCGGAGACTCGAACCATTCCACTTTCCAACAACCCATCTCAGATACGAATTAATGTTAAAAGGCGAAACCTTTCTTCCGAAGACGGTACCGTGATGGAAAAAACCTTTGTTTACCGTCAAGTGAGCCTATTGAGAGAATCCATCACAGTTTGTTAGGATTTTAAGGTCTGTTGGTATCTTAAGGTGCTAATGTGGTTCCAAAAAAATTGAACCTCTCTTTAAAATTCAACCTTTGGGCACATTACCATGTGGGGTTACTGAGACGTATAACAACATAAATCAGGCAACGGTCGCTAGTGCCCGTAACTCCAATTTATCTTCCTCCATGACTTAAAAAAAAACAAGGGATATTATTAATAAAAAGCCGCTGCCACACAACTATACTCACACTTCAATCAAAAAAACATTCCATATATGAAAGTAGAAAGGAGGGTTTGAAGTCTAAGTTAAATCTTATTTTTTGCGACATACAGTTATAACATTATTGAGTCCATGACTGAGTTTGCGTTTAGACTATATCTAACTTGAAAATTAAGAAAATGTAACACTATTTGAAAACTAACGGTATAGGTTTTCAATTAATGAATTTCTTCCGTTAAGGAATTTTACCAGTTATTATTTCATTCCCCTGCAGACCGGGTTAGCCTGCTGGGTGCCATTCTAACCGGTTAATCCAAAGGTAACGGGTTCGAGTCCCGCCCAGGGCATGGGCGTTGTGTTATGATTTTTTCTATGATTTGAAGAGGTGCAAAATGACCATGGCCGTCGAAGCACCTTGTAAAAATAAATACTACCACTACTTTTCATTCCCCTTCATTGTGGGTGAGCAATCCCTCCGCATATTTATTTTCCAAAAACATTGACAGACCCTCGACCCTCGAATAAGCTTCTAGATTGCACGTAACACAAACTTAAGCACTTAATCTGTCGCTTGTGCCGGTATTATTTCTAAGAAATTTAAGGAGTGGTCATAGTCAATAAAAGTTTTTGCGCCAGGCCGGACCATGAATTACCAAAATTGTTTCGCATTCCTCTTAAATTCATTTCTACAAAACGATTCCTGAAAAGGAGTCAGCAAGACAGGTTATAATTTTTTAACTGATACAAAATCGGAAGCAAAAATAACCATATTTTTTTCCAAGTGTTCCTAACCACGGAAACAGCAAAAGAAGAAGTAAGAACATCGTCTTGGTAAAGAACTCTACGAAGAATGAGCGGAGGTACGACGACGATCGAAAGATTGGGATCGTGAACCGGGGAGGACGAACGAAAAGAGGGGGGGGGCGAGGAGTGAAGAAGGCCATGCTCCCCGCAGACAATTGAATGAGACATCCAAAATGGCGTGAACAGGATGGGGGAAACTGAAGCTCCGTAAAAAAAAAGGCGCTAGTAAAAAAAAAGTGGAAAATATCCATGTGACCCTCATGAAACACTCGGTTAAAGGGAAAATATAAATAACCACACACTAATTGACATACAGTCACAGGGTCGACACATCGATGAATGATCACAAATTTAGCGGAATCTATCATTGGAACTTCCGTCGCAGTGCTCTCATTTGGTCATAAAACCGTCGACGAATCATATTCACTGCCATTGTTACGATTTGAAGTGGAAAATGATGAATGAATCCGTTTCCCCGTTCTTGCTTTTACGTGGAGCAATTAATGTAGTCCAAGTGTTTCCAAAAGAGCATGTCCACTGCATCTATCAACAGAATTGTGACAATGCATGCACGAATAGGATTATCTACTCAACGGCGATTCAAAGTCATTTATTGTGCACAAAATATTCATTCTTTTCCTAATTCATTTGTTACACACGCTAGTAAGAAAGTTTATGGGAACAATATAAACTATATTGGCCGAGGGAGCTAAATTATATTATTTAGATTCCTCGTTAAAATATACCAACCGTGAGTTGAAATTGCAAGTTGAAACGGTAAAATGATGATGTAAAGTAACCTATATATATATATAGAGTATATAAGATGTATCGAAGATAGACAGGAGACGGACAGGAACACACAGAGAAAGAACGACACAGTTAAAACTTACGCGGTATTTCGAGCATCTCA
>WURS02039718.1:0-26412 GCA_011762765.2 Rhinocypha anisoptera
ATAACTGTTTGTTTATTTCAAGTTTAAATTGTTTATTATTAAAGTTTACCGTGTTTATATTGTTTATTTTGAATAGATATAATTATACTTTTTTAGTATTGTTTATTAACAATAATGCAATCATTTATTAATTCTTATCTATTATTTTTCAGTATTGGCTGCTGACAAGATCAATGATATCGTGCTATAGTTTCGATATCGTCTGTTGTCAGTAGTGACTTTTTACGAAAAATGAACAAGTTTCGCATTATGGATGGACATAGTCTTTGTGCTCTATTGTTTACTTGTGACAAGCCCAAGTGTTTTGCGATTGGGAGAAAACAAGTGTGGAATGCTTGGGATTGGCCATCTAAACTGAACCGATTGAAATTATTGAATTACGTGGCAAAACCATAGTAGACATTGCGGTTGGAAAAAATTTGGTGATGGCACTGACCAACGATGGTGACGTGTATGGCTGGTGTAACAATCAATATAATCAAATTTCCTAAATTCCAAATCCTCGCTTTGACCGACCAGTGTTTGTGGATAGGCAATGTCACCAATGGTCTCGGGTGGTACGGCGCATGTTGGCATGATTCACACGGATGGCTAGGTGTGGTATTGGGGTAATAATTTCAATTACCAATTTGGCCAAGAGAAGACTCACGGCATTCAACCTGTACAAGTGAAGGGGTTTGTTGAATAGAAAGTGTGTGGTTCAGGTAATCACTAGCTTGGCATTGACAGAAAACGCCACCATGGGGTGATGGTAAAAAGAAAACACCATGTCAAGTGTCACTGCGGCAATGACATTGCCTCATGGACGTGTGATTGCCACTCACTTTTCTCTCTCTCTCTCTATTTCTCCCTTTTAATTATTTATGTTTTTACACCAACCCAACCATTATACTTTATTTGGTAATTATTATAATTTACTAATAATTTTTATAAAGCAAGACTCTACATATAATTTACAGATTTTTTGGTTTATATTGGTCTACTTATCCGGCGTCAGGCTTATGCGAAGAGTCGGCTGAGATATCAAGTGGATACTATCAACTATCGCTAACCTTCCCCGTTTTCGAACTTGGGTAACCGACCCTGCGCAATACAGACACTTTTCTGCAGCAGAAGTTTGCATAAAGTTTGCCACCATTTGGGGGCTCTCTTGCAAATCTAAGGCTTAGTGAAGAAGAAGATTGGTCAACTTATCGTCTATCACCCGACAACTTGATCATTTGATCACTTGATCACTTGATCACATCAGTTGGGGTGACACACACTGCTTCTGCTTGCTCGTAATCTTCTTTTGTTTTGCTTTCTTTGTTTTTGTTTTCTTCTTGTTCTTTAGATGGCGCTCCTTTTGTTTCTTAGTAATCGTAACTGAGAGTGAGGGAAATTGCTATCGAATTATCAGTGAACTTTGTGACACTGTTATTGATCTTATTACTGTAAAAAATTGGCAAATAAATAATTCAATTAAAATCCTTTTAAAAATTTATATTAAAATATCTGTTTATGTACATTTGATTAAACTCAGATAAATTATTTATAAAGTTTTTTTCAAGTTAAATCTGTTTAAATTGCAATTTTATTGCATAAGATTCAAAAACTATAGTTATATAAGAAATGATTTAAACCTTTAATTTTCTTATTAAATATAATTAACTAAATTATTTATTAAATCAAATTGAACTGATTTAATTATTAAAAAAAGCAATAAAAACCCAACTTAATCATAAGCCGCTTTATGATGAATTTATGATGGCATTGTGAAAGATTTGCTATGTATAATAAAATTAAATTTATTATTCAATTTGCATTTCAATAACTGCAAGAATGGGTAATTATATTATTAAGCGTCATTACATTAATTTTTTTGCATTTTCAACAAATAAGAAGCTTTAAAAGCTATCAAGTACATTCTAAATACACTGCATTAATAAAAGGGTCATCATATATAAAACAAAATTAGAAATACACTACAGATATAGAAGAATCATTGTGCTTTGAAGATGGTTTATGCCAAAGATTAGTCTAAGTTGCACCATCATTAGTTGACCATAATTACCGTTCAAAGTTGAAGGTGGACACACTTTTTTAGTATATAATCAGCTTATGCTTAAATGTGTGCCTTCTCTACAATGATATCGATCACTTAAGCTAGTGAAAAATTAAAGGGCCACTTTAACTGCCTTTGTTGAAATTAAAAAATAGAAATACGTTTTAAGTAACCTAGCTTTTAAAAATTTTAATAATAATAATAATAATTTTTGGTATGTTGAAAACAAAAACTAAAAGACAAAAAGAAAATGAGAGAAAAAGAGAGATTGAGTGAGAGAGAGAGAAAGAGAGAGAGAGAGAGAGAAAGGGAGAGAGAGATGAAAATAAAGACATCACTTGTGCGGTTGTGGATATCTAACGTTATTCATTGGTATAATTACTGAAAGGTTGCCGCTCAGTGCGTTAAAATATGCTCTTCACAGGTAAAACTTAGCTAATAAGAGTTAAGGTTTGGTTTACACTTAGAAAGAGAGAGAGAGAGAGAGAGAGAGAGAGAGCTATGACTTAAATTCGTTGAACAATTACTTGTACTCACAGGTATTTAGAGACGGAGGAGAGAGAAAGCACCATTACTAAAGTTCATAGGAAATAATCAACAACTAGTGAATTTATGTGCATTTGATGCATTTTTTAAAAAAATATTTAATCATCTCTAGTCTAGTTATATAAAACAACCAAATGGAAATTATCACACGTGCCAAAAGGGTGACACCATGTGTTTTCGTTTTTGCCTTCCAGCTACAGCCAACACCATTACCCAATCATGATATCAAAAATAAAACGCATTTTAGATGGGTAACACTGCGCTACCGTACATTGGGAGTGATGGGTAACACTGCGCTACCTTACATCTATCAATCCAAACCAGAAACTTGCTTGCTCAAAATGTGATATATTATTTCATGTTATTTTAACATAGTGTGATTTAGAATTATTTTTTGTGTTTTGTGTTTCGGGGTTTGGGTATGAAAATAGGACGGTTTCCGGCCTTTAAGTACCGATCTTGTATTTAAATATATATATCGAGAAACAAATCATAATTGAGGTAGGCAAAAGCGCGAAACAGAAAACAAATTAGAATAAAGCCATCACTTGCGCGGCGTGCCGACCATCAATTGTCTGGAGCATAATTCTCAGGTGTATTACTACTAGTTAAACATTGGGTGCCGTCGCCTCTACGGTGGTGGTTTGATTTGTGGTTTGACCGCACACAGAGAGACCCACTCACTCTACCTATCAATGTTTGGCTAAAGAGTAGCTCTGAAGAGCCTAATCAGTGTTCACTGATTGTTTGTACACCGCGCAAGCCGCTCAATAAGTCGTAAAATTTGATGACCCTTGCAGGCATCTTCACTCCGCGGACGGACGGCGAGTTTGTAGGCTCATTTTTAAATTGGTCACACTTGGATTCACCTTTCGATCTTTTTACGGCAGCTTCTTCGTTTAACCGCTCTCTCTCTCTCTCACTCTCTCGCTTCCTTTCTCTCTCTATCCCTCTCTCTCTCTCTCTCTTTCTTTCTTTTTCTCTAACACATTTTATCACATTTTTCTTTATTTGACCTATTGTTCTCTTAATTCTTATATTATATTCTATTTTGTATTTTTCTCTATTTTAATGTATTCCTTTTCACATTTTTTAAATTCTTATTTTGGATTAAATAACAGTGTTAACCTACAAATAGAAATAATATAACAAAAAAATTGTTAAATTTTTTATACAAACTAATAAAACTTAAATTGCTCTTAATGGTACTTAACTTAAAACAATATATAAATCAAAGAATATATAAGTTGTTAATTTTATTTATATTTTCCAAAGATCAATTTGGATACCATAAAATAGCATTTCTCCAACGACCCCTCTATACTCAACTATGTACGCTTATAAGGTAGATAATTATCTAACAATAGTGAGGTCAAATGCCATAACATGACTTGATGACTCCATAATAAGCCGATTACTACCAATCTACAACACAAACACAAAACGGTTGAGATAAATTCTTGGTGGAATCATCATCAAACCTATTTGAATTTTATTATGCATTTTAAAGGGCTTAAAAACTGTGGTTAATGTGACCTGTGTGTCGTGCATCCACTGGTAGGAGCCAGGAGTGAGCTGTGACCTTAGAGTTGTACCTAACAATCCGACCCTGCCCATTGTGTTTGTTTGTTCCCGTTGAACCCGTAGCAAGTTTGTGGTAGGCTAGTTCACCAAGCGAGAGAGGGAGAGAAAGAGAGGGAGAGAAAGAGGGAGAGAAATAGGGAGAGAAATAGGGAGAGAAAGAGAGAGAGAAAAAGAGGGAGAGAAAGAGAGAGAGAAAATAAACAGTGTGTGTGTAGTAGAGAGGGAGAGGGAAAAAGAAAAAGAGAGAGTGAAAAGAGATTGAGAGAGAAAGAGAAAGAGAGAGAATGAGAGAAAGAATGAGAGAGAATGAGAGAAAGAATGAGAGAAAGAATGAGAGAGAGAATGAGAGAGAGAGAATGAGAGTGAGAATGTGAGAGAGAAAGAGAGAGAGAGAGTGGTAGAAAGGGAGTGTGTGTGTGTGTGTGTGGTAGAGGGGGAAAGAGAGAGAGAGATGTTCGAGGTCACTTTTGAAGCAAAACGGCTCCTTGTCTGCTTACCACCCACCGAGTCACCCATCGAGCACTTTCACCTTTGCCACCGTCGACTTAGCACCCTACCACACCGAAAAGCATCCCCCAGGTCGAATTCCACCTCAATCGGCACCTAAGTTGTTCTCCGATTGTAATCCGATTAGCATCGTATAGTATAGTCATTGTTGTCCAATTTAATTTGATTTGGTACCTGCGAAAACCTCCATCACCAGCTACTAAGATAATTAAGAGATATATATATCTCTTACTATTGTCAAGTGCTTGTTATACTCTAATTTGTAAAATACTTCTTTTTAAAGTGTTTGTTGTATCAAGCACCAAGCTATTTGGTGGCTGTCCCGCATCAGACGATGTTGCTGGTAGGCTAAAGGTCAATCTGAGAAGTCTCCGAGGAGTTTAACTGGTTTCCCCAGCACGGCACCTGTTGAATATGTACACGTGAGCACCTTCTGACGTTGGCCACACTTCGTGCCGTGTTGACATAGCCGGCTCTGCCGAGTGCGCGCACTCTACAGCGTCTCGTCGCGTTAATTTACCCCCTTAGATCATTTGTCACCTGCCCATTCATTCATCACACACCATCAAATTTGTCATAATTAATTAACGTTTTTTGACATATTTCGATCATCAAGTGCAATTTGTCACCCCTCTGTTGTTGTTGTTGTTGACCCAAAAGTGTGACACGTGGTTTTACGTGGAATCGAGAGTGGCCGGTAGCGCACGAGACTCCCAGGTAGGTCGCCTGACGCCTTCTCCCACCAATCGCCAATCGGCATCCCGTGCCAGGTGTACCTCGCCATTGCTCACCGTATAAGCTCATTTGGCGTCGGCACCGAGGACTCTCTCTCTCTCTCTCTCTTTCTCTTGGTAGCTCGATTTGAGTCTCGCACTCCAGTAGGCATTCGCGCGCAAACAGTGGTCAGCAAGAACGCACCTCACTTTGCCGCCGCCTCCCCTTTTCGAAATTCTCTACCTTGCAGCCTCACTCTTCGCCCAGTCTCTGACTACGCAACGACACTAGCTACGCATCGCTTCGATTTTGGGGTAAATAAGAGTTGGCCCCGACCAATTTCGATTTTCTAATCGGTGCATGCTCTCCCGAACCAATAAGAAGTGCCCACCCCGGTGTTGTATCAATAGCCTTCTCCGCCTCCAATATTTATAACAAGCTCCCCAATCGCTCTACACACCAGCTCGCAACCAAGGGACCACCTGTAAGTTTACGAGCTCAGTGCATTGTTCTTTCACCGTCAAAACCAGTGGGTGCTAAGTCACCGGTGCTAGGTCACCTTTGGCGTTGAGTAAAGTATTGACCGCTACTGCAACTGTTGTTGTTGTGACACGTGTTTTTACGTGGAATCGAGGGTGGCCGGTAGCGCACGCGACTCCCAGGTAGGTCGCCTGACGCCTTCTCCCACCAATCGCCAATCGGCATCCCGTGCTAGGTGTACCTCGCCATTGCTCACCGTATAAGTTCATTTGGCGTCGGCACTGAGGACTCTCGCTCGCTCTCTCTCTCTCTCTCCCTCTTGGTAGCTCGATTTGAGTCTCGCACTCCAGTAGGCATTCGCGCGCAAACAGTGGTCAGCAGGAACGCACATCACTTTGCCGCCGCCTCCCCATTTCAAAATTCTCTACCTTGCAGCCTCACTCTTCCCCTAGTTTCCGACTACGCAACGACACCAGCTACGCATCGCTTCGATTTTGTGGTAAAGGTGAGTTGGCCCCGACCAATTTCGATTTTCTAATCGGTGCATGCTCTCCCGAACCAATAAGAAGTGCCCACCCCAGTGTTGTATCAACCGCATTCTCCGCCTCCCAATTTATAACAAGCTCACCAGCTCTACACACCAGCTCGCAACCGAGACCACCTGAAAGTTTACGAGTGCATTGTTTTTTCACTATCAAGACCAGTGGGTGCTGAGTGGCCACGTTTGGCTGGTGACAAGTATTGGCATCCGTTGTTGTTGGTGACCCAAAAGTGTGACATCAAGAGTGACCGGTAGCGCACGCGACTCCCAGGTAGGTCTCCTGACGCCTTCTTTTTCCAATCGCCAATCGGCATCCCGTGCCAGGTGTACCTCGCCATTACTCACCGTATAAGGTTTTTTGGCGTCGGCACCAAAAACTCTCGCTCTTTCTCACTATATTTCTCTCTCTCTCTCTCTCTCTTTCTTTCACTCACTCACTTTCTTGGTAGCTGATTTGAGTCTCGTACTCCAGTTGGCATCCGCGCGCAAACAGTGGTCAAGCAGTAACGCATCTCACTCTAGCCCCGCCTCACTTTTCGATATTCTTCACTCTGCAGCCTCACTCTTCGCCTAGTCACCAATTACGCAACGACATCGGCTACGCATCGACTACACTTGGCTTCGATTTTGTGGTTAAGGTAAGTTGGCCCGACCAATTTCGATTTTCTAATCGGTGCATGTTCCCCGAACCAATGAACTGCCCACTCCGGTGTTATATTAACCGCCTTCTTCGCCTCCCATATTTAACTAGCTCATCGATCGGTCTACACACCAGCTCGCAACTGGGACCACCTGTAAGTTTAAAAGCTGAGTGCATTTGTTCTTTCACCACCAAGACCAGTGGGTGCTAAGTGATCACGTTTGGCAGCTACTGCAACTGTGGTGTGAGAAAAGCAAAGACCTCACGCATCGATCAAAGTTTGCCCCTTACATTCGCTTACCTGCGATCATTCCGTAGTTGCCTCATTGCTGTCAAAATACACTGGCTTTGGTCACTTCACTGGTCGACACTTGAATTCACACCAAGTTTGTTCACGTTACCGAATCACCGGTTATGGCGCATCTTATCTTTTTTGCGTTGCTCTTGTTCGCTGTCGGGCTCACCTCATCGATGCCACTCTCCGAACCGAATGCCACCATGTTGTCGAGTTTAAGTTCACTTATCTTGAACGACATTGAAACTGACAATTTGGGTTTTTATCTTCTTGTCATTCTCCTCCCACTGACTGTATTGTCAATAATGGTGTATGGATCAATTGTCGGAGCACGGAAGATTTACAAATTCATTATTTCTACACTGATAGAGGCTTACCACAATCATCCATTGGTATCAGTTCCAATTGACAATTCAAATCCCCAAAGCCCATTCTCATGGGGCAAAGTTAAATTTCCGATTGAAGAAGACAATGGCGGTGTGCTAAACGGCGACAAGATTTTTGTCAACAACAACTGGGTGATGCATTTGTTCAACTCTGCAGTGATATACAAAGGCTACTTGATCGACCCAAATGGGCCTCAAAAGTCATGTACCTGCAATGAAAAGCCCACCAACAAGTGTCTAAGCAATCATATCAAGTTGAGAATAGTGGTGAAACGTTTGACGTTCGGGGAAGGACAACGTGCTAACTTTGATCTGCAGCGATTTGTTAGTGAAGCCAAGTTGGCCAGTACGTTTGATTCAACATTTCTAACACGAATCCACGGTGTTGTCAGTGAAATCGAACGTCCATTGTTGGTCGTGTATCAGTACTACGAGAAGGGTACTCTTCGAGACTTTCTTCGATTTTTGATTGAAGAGGTCGGATCGCCAAGTTATCACGCTCGGGAAATTCAATTTGACGTTAGACGTGTGGAGATGGCCATACACATTGCGGATGGAATGCATTTTCTCCATTCGAAGGGTATCATTCACCGTGATCTAGCGGCTCGCAACGTCATGGTGGATGCTTGCCTCAATGTCAAGATTGGCGACTTTGGCATCACTTGCGAAACCTATCCCAATGATTATCACCGGTAAGATCAAAGTTAAACTAACAACTTGTATTCAATGAGAACTACTTAAACTCTCTTGATTTGATGTAGAATTTGAGTAATCCAAAGAATTATGCCAAAAAACTAAGTTATTTAGGCTAAATTTTGGTAGGAAGAATATTCTTTATGTCATTCGAAAGTTCAGAATATTTAGAATTGAATATGAAAATTTGAAAGCTGTCAAATATTTCTAACTCTCTCGAATTTGATTCTAAATTTTTGGTTTTCACCAAAACAATAGTGTAAAAAACTAATTCTAAGTAAATTATAATACAACTAATTAGTTTTTTGACATTTCTCCATTGTTTTGAATGTTTTTCACATTATAATTTTGCTAAAAACTAAAGCTTTAGAACCAAATTTGGGGCAGTTAAGAATATTTGGCAGCTCCCAAATTTTTATATTTGATTCTGCATATTCTAAACTTTCAAATGACATAAAGAATATTAGGGAATTCTTTCTACCAAAATCACTCTTTACAAATTTTTTTGTTGAATTATAATTAGACTAACAATTTTGAAAAATGTTACTGGTTTATAAGCAAACATTTTTGAAAATGTATCCTTAATTTACACTTAATCTAGTTTGGAGTGAGGTATCTTTTAACCAATATTTTTTCAATTAATTGAAAACAGTGAATCCGACAGTGGACTCTTGCTACCTTTACGCTGGATGTCACCGGAATCAATTCAAGATTTGACATATACACCAGCAAGCAATGTGTGGTCGTATGGTATTCTTCTATGGGAACTTTTAACTTTTGCTCAACAACCCTACGCGGACACCGAAGACAACAACGAAGTCAAATCTAGAATATTGCGACGAGAACTTTTGCCACAACCCGAAGAGCACTTCTACTTGGAGCCTATGTAAGATTACCATTTATTGATTGATATTGACGACAAAACCGCCGAGACTGAATTCGAGTTACCATCATTCGAATGATTTTTATATGAAAAATAATTTGAATCAAATGGAGTAAAAATTAGAAAATTATGAATTCGAATTGAATTTGATTCAATACAAAATTATAGCACCGAGAGAGAGAGAGAGAGAGAAAGTTAGATTCAAATTGATTGCCAATTTGAATCGGTTATAATTGGTTAAGCATAATCAAAAACATAAAGTAAAAAGTACAGTACAAAAGAGTGGCAAAAAACGAAAAATAATGACTAAACCTAAAATCACAACAATACTATTCATTAATATAAGATTATATTAACACTTTATCGTTTAGATGGAAAGTGATTACCACGTGTTGGCACGAACAACCGAAGTTGCGCCCCAATTTTGGCCAGATTGTGAATATGCTCTACTCGCACCTACCAGAACCGTACCTCGGATTTTTCAACCACTATTCGCACTACATTTCGAACAAGCCGACGTGCCACTGTGGATCACAACGTTTGACTATGTGGAGACGCCATGTTTGTGCTGAGTGCGAGCGTTATCGTGATTCGTCTGGTGGGCGATATTATAGGGCTAATTATGACTCCAACCCATCCACTCTTGATAGCTTGCTTGACAATCCGGTGCCAATTTGGCCTGAATGGTTTATTCGTTTGAACACTCGCCTTGGACGCTACAGCACCGGCTCTCCTCGCACTACATCTACTGATTTGGCTCCAAACTCGAATGCGACTGATAGTGACAGTGAAGAACTTGAACAAGTTATTATCGATTCTCCGGATGAGACTAATGATTCACCTCCCGACTCGAATTTAAACAAAAATTCCACCGAACCTGACACGATTGGATCTCTAAACCCGACCAATGATTTGCCTCCGGGCTCGAATTCAAATTCCAACAAGCTAGTCGAAGGGGTCACAACTGGAACTCTGCCAAATCTCCCCAAAGATCAGGATCTTGACTCAACTGCGGTTAACGAAGGCACTGACAAGGCAAGTGTCGAGAGCGCAGATGTTGACGTCAGGAACCAATCGGCACAAGAAACAACTCAAGTTAATGTAAACATTGACACTGCTGAGACGGACAAAGACGGAGAAGTGTGTGACACGAACGAAATAGCAGATGATTCCACTTTGGTCGATTCGGAAAGTGAGAAGCTTGTCAAACGGGACTAAGCCAAGTGACTGCCTAATGGCAACCTTTCGAATGCGGACAAGTGCTGCAAGCCATCGTTTACATTTTTTTACACACAAACACAATGAACGCACACAAACAACAACAACAACAACAACACACACACACACACCTTTTTTTGCTTTGTGCCTTTATGGCTTTTTTACCCTTAGGTTTTTTCTTTGTCTTCCCTGTTAGATTTTCCTTTTTTACAATATTTTTTTGGCCCGGGCGGCAGATGGCGCACTGGAGTACAACTCTAGCTTGCGTATCCGAACGTTTTGCGTTTGGTTCCCGCAAGGGACATTTTTCACAACTGGTGACACTCCCCGGGCTAGTCTAGTCTTCCACTGTGAACTAGGCTACTGGAGGTTGAAACCTAGTTTCAGCCTTTCAGTTGATATATATATATATTATGCACATGCACTCACTTAGTGAGCTGCAAATATATTTGCTAAGTCAGTTTTTGTTTGCAAATATATTTGCAAAAAACAAATTATTTGCAAGTATATTTGCAGCTCATTCTGTGAGTGACATTGCATTATACCCATTGGGTAATAGATTAGTTTTTTTTCTTTATTTTATTCATATGTTAGGATTTTTCTTTTTTTGAATGTTCATAATTGAACACATTTAACCCAATACACTCACACCTACACACTTTTTTGTTTTGTGCCCTTAAGGCTTTGAAAAATAAACAGATTTAGTTTCTGTTAAATCAAATTTTGTTTGACTTTTTCTATAATTTCTTTTTAATATCTTATATTTATAATTTTGTACTAATGCTATATTTTGCAAATAAAATTTTAGTTTTACTGTTTTCAAAATTTTTTTCCAATTTTTAGAAATACTATATTCTACTTTCACGTGCACAATTTTAGTTTTACAACTTACAATTAATTAATAATTTTATTTAAAATTAAAATTAACATTTAACCATATTTCTAATTCAATTTGAAACAATAAAACAAATTTGACAGTTAAAAATAAAATTTTCAAATGCAAATATTGAAAATTTCCTATATTAATTTGACCCACGTAGATCAATTGAATTTAATGAGCATTTCATTGTTTTCCTCTTCTTCTTCATCTTCATCGGAAGTATCCCAGACTGTGTCAGGTGTGGATAGAACAGTATCCTGTGATAGCATTTGATGCTTATAAGCACGATAAGGCCCATAGAAACGAATCGATTCAAGTTTGTGAGCTTGTTCCAGTTGTCGTTGTGTGAACTCATCGTTGGTTTCATCTTCCATCTGTGCCATTGTACGATCCAACGATTGATCACTGATCGAACGAGGCAACGGAAGAGCTCGAGTGGAGTTGAAGCGAAAGTTTTGATGAGCCGGCAGAAGTTCTTTGCGTGGCCCAAAAATTTCCTCATTCAACTCAGTTATCATATTAGTTCCCGTCTGTTGTTGTTGTCGTAGCAGGTTGAGATTGTAGAAAAAGTTTTGCAACAAGTAATCCTCTTGATGGGGCACTGGTAAAGTGTTGTTTATGTTGGGTATTTGAATGATTGCCAAAATGGTTTGCGGTGGAGTTTGGTAAGTCGGTGCCATTGGAGGCATCGACAGAGCGGGAAACCAGGCTCGAGGCGGCGATTGCCACTGGGCACTACTGTCCACCAAAGAAGACGCTCCCTGGTACTGCATCAGTGAACGGTACTCACGACCAAACTGGTTCTCTGCAGCTATGTTGATCACCACATTAGATTCCATCCTTCTCGGTCCAACACCAACATTCTCTCTAAAAAGAGAGAGAATAAAACACAACTTAATTTAAATTCATTTTTTATTCCAAAAACAATCACACACAAAAAATTAATATCTAGTGAAATTGTACAAAGGAGCACCTAAGGTGTGAGCCAAAGCGAAGAATAATTGAAGAAAGAGAGAAAATCTGCATATATAACATATATACAGAGATAATAGGAGAAAAAAATTAAAATGAAAAATCATTTAAAAATAGAGTTGATCAAAAGAGGGAGAAAGAGAAAGAAAGAAAGACGTGATTCAAGTGTATGTGAGATAGAAAAGTGCCGGAAAAACTAGAGTCACAGAGCGTGTGGCGTGAAAATGAATCAACCAGTGGGTGTGAGAAGGTGGCATGCCAATGGTATATATGGTATCTGATCATCATCATCATCAAGAGATGGCATTCGATGGCATTCAAGTGAAATTCGACTAATGGGTGAGCGAGTGAGTGAGAAAGAGCTGCCCAACTGAATGGGTGAATGATTCACTGATTCACTATGGTGCTTTCTCCACGTTACTCATTGCCACTGTGTGTCTTGCGTAGATGGGTTCCCTGGCGAATCTCGCTCATCAGATCGGCACGAGATGGCTCCACCGTGCTGGTTTGGTCGTAACTTTCCTCATAATCACTTTCGGTGTAGACCATGCCAGGTGGAGGTGGAGGAAGACGCGAATTTCGATTCTGGTTCCCATTGGTAAACGGTGGAGGCGTCACTTGCATTGGGTGTGACCTTGGTGGGAGTTGGTTCAGAAATGATGGAGCTCGCTGTTGTTGCAGTTGCATTTGTTGTTGTTGTTGAAGTGGAAGTTGCCCGGCATAGCCATTGTTGTTGTAGATCATTGGTTTCCCCGTACGAGGATCCATTTCAACGACATCATTACTACCAGTTTCCTCGTAGTACTGTTCAACCTCGTAGCCATTCCACTCCGGGTTCATCTCGCCGCCCGGCATTTGTGTTTCGTCATACGGTGTTGGCTGTTGGCCAGTTCCGTTGTACATCTCGTACTCGTACTCTGGAAAAAGCAAGCAAATACATGTGAATGTGTTAAAAATTACTTGAAAAAATTATTTTCCCTTATATATATATATATATATATTTGTCTAGTTAACTTTTTAATCTGTTATTACTGATGTTGAGGTTAACTGTCCCTTAGGTTCAAACAAAAGTTTACTCTTGGGGGAAAAGATGAATTAGAGCCATCAAGAGTTTTAGATAAGGGGAAAAATAGTTGAACTAAAATCTTACCATCACTCATCTGTTGGTTACCTCGATGATACGGCAACCGGCTTGTATTAACCGGTGGCATCGGTGGATTAGATTGTTTAAGTCTCTTAAGTGGATACTGTGGCGCCTGTGGCGTCATCATTGGCAAACCCGAAGGATCGACACCAGGTGGAGCCATCATCATACGTTCGGAAGCAACTGGCATCGGTGGTGGCGGATCATCAACATAGTTCTGGTTGTCATAGTAGTTATGTTCACCCGGTTGTCCATACTCAACGTAATCGCCTTCTTGCATTTGTTTTTTATAATTATACTGAACCGGCTCCAGAATCGGTTCACCACTTCCCGTCCCTGAATATGCCGCTCCATCTCGATTCCCAGTAGCAGAAACTTTTGCTTTTGATGTTTTGTTCTCCAATTTCTTCTTAGCATTGCCACCGCAACAGCAGCAAATCAAACAAAGGAAAGATAAACCCAGAAATCCGATTCCAACAATGATCAGTGCATAAATACCCAACTCTTGGTACTTTAGTGGGTAAATAAAAAAGTATTTAATGTGGTTTTGGTAGTCAGGCGATGCGATCCACTGCTCTTGGTACCAAAACAACGGAACAATCAACTCTTGCAACGAACGGTTTGTGTTTCTGTGAACAAATCAATATATATTCATTATTATTAACATTAAAACCAATCACTTCGGGTCGATTCTCATCAAACTCACAGTTGAACTGGAGTGGCACTAAGATGAATGTTAAATTGGAATCTATTATTTTTGTCCAAAACAATGCCCGAAACCTAATGAAATGTATATATTCAATATATATTATTACAATTTGTTTTTTGTAATATTATTCATTCTAATCATTACCGGTTCCAAATCAAGATAAGTCTGGTAGATAGACTCATCGGGAGTGAGACCAGCAATTTCACGGGCAATTGATTTGGTGATGCGTCCACTGAAGTGAGGACTGGAGAGAATGACCGGTGCACCCGAATAGCAATTGGATAGATCAAGAATTCCGTCAAAGTTGCACCGGCGAGTTTGGTTGACATATCGACAGAAGCACGCGTTGCCACGGTTACGGTAGGGACTTTGCAAAAAATCCGAAGCTTTCACGTAGCGACGCATTGTCACCCCGTGTTGTGAGGTGAGACTTAATTCCGAGATATACAATGGCACCGAACTAAATTGAGTATATAATATAATGTTAAGAACAATAATACAATAGTCAATTTGTTATAATAAGTTTTTGACTTATTAAACTAATAAGAAGTGAGAGCTGAGCTTTCTCCTATGAGCAAGACGAGAGAAGTGCGGCGTAGGTTGTCAGACTTGCTTAAGTTTCAATAGCCCGAATCTCGGACCCAATTATTCTTTCATCAAAAAGATCCTTTTTGTAAAGTTTCAACTTTTTTGGTGCCCGGGAAGTATACTTTGAATTTTTGTGAGGACAGACAGACAGACAAAAGGACAGAAACATGAGATTAATAGCAGGGCTTTTGCAGCAAAGCTGCCTATCGCTCTTTGGACTGATGGTTTTAATGGAAGTAATAATTTGGGAGGGTTTTTAAATAATCAATAAAGTGTTTTTCAGAGTATCTAAATTGAGTGTAGATCAATTTTGACTTGGTTTAAGTAAACAATATTTTTATAATAAATTTAATTTTAAGTTTGTATATGTTTTTTAATGTTTGATAAATTTTGATGTCACTTACCGGCATATGCGAGGAATAAACTCATAGATGCGACGTCGACGCAAGAAAGGTGGATACTGTCGACCATCAGTTCCGTTGATCATGTTACATGATCGTCCAAACCACGCATCCATCATGCTAAGAATATTATACAAATTAACAAAAAAATATTTAAATATTATTAAAACAAGAGTAAATAAATATTACTTTTGATTGTTCCATCGAATAATCTTCGAATTGCTTTTGGTCTCCACTCCAGTGTAGATATCGTACTTTTCAATGCTGTTGTTGGCAAAGAACGCCATCACCGAGTTGGTTCGGTAGATATCGTCGTCACCTTCTTCGATACCAAGTTTTTGTTTCAACAGATCATTGGATTTATTTTTGCGTTTTTTGATAATCAACCGCTTTCGCTCTTGATACTTGTAGAATCCTTGCAGCAAACTGTACGGATCGATATCAATGTTGAGCCGATTCATATACTCGCCCACTTGGTCGTAGATACGAAGGATACGCAGAATGGCGGGATCATCCGTAATCTCCTTGACATCAAACCTGCTGGTGATATTGGCTGAAACCAACACCGTAAACTCGGTGGTTTCATTTCCGTTGTATGGAATTCCTTCAACCTCGTTCTCTTCGGAAGGAGGAGCAGTGGGCAATTCTTGACCATCTTCGGTCATCCCTTTCAGGTAGTTAGGCCCAAAGAGAACACGCCAGATGGGTCTCTCCACAAACTGGTTCAAGGTGTACAGTTGTAAAATCTCGTTGATTGCTGAACCGAGTGATTTGGAAAGTCGTGAAGCACGTTGAGCTCGCCCCACTACGGTCTGCACAAACGGACTCAATGCCTGTCAATATTATCATACATTATATATGTTTCTTGTGGTCAAGTAAGGAGAAAAAGAAAGAGAGAGAGAGAGAGAGAAATACTTACGGCAAGTTCTGAGTTGACCACGGTCACTCTCTGATCAAGATCCTCATAGGAGAGCAGTGGATCAAAGTGATACTCGGTACGTTCCTCGTAGCTAATTTGCCGTTTGTCAACATTCACATAGTTTACTCGTTCTTTGATACGTTCCACTCTGGTGTTGGGTAGTTAAAACTCGATCAATATTATTATATTATATATATTGATTGTCTCACTCGCATTAACACATACACACACGCTAACAAACGATCGATTCCAAATTGCGCGCAACGTGTGACATTGACCATGAAATTGGTACAAGTCGATAGACTTCAAACTCAGTGAGCACCATAGGACAACTTTACCGTGGTAGAGGTAAAATATGACTAATATAAGTGATGTACAAACACTACGTTTTTCCTAACTTAGAAGTTATATTTTACCATCTATACAGTGCTAAAACATTAAATTAAATGTTTTGTTACAAAATAGCTTTACTGCTCTCAAGGTAAAAATTAATGTTATAATTAATATACTTTGATATCATAAAAAATTTTACCAAAATGTTGGTTAAAAATTACTTTAATAAATGAAATAAATATTTTAGCCAGTATAATAATGCAAACGGCCAGTAAATTCAAAATTAAAATGTCAGTATTTTTGGCTAGTTAGAATATTGTAAAATATGCTGACATTTTAATTAATATAATAAATATTTACTTAAAATAATGATAATTTACCTTAATAGTAATTAAATTTTACATATTGCCTGTTTACTGATCTTATGCATATCTTACTAATCATTTACTTTATAAACTGGTAATTTGACTAAAAAACATACCGACCGGTTACAATTAAATGCATAAGAAGTAAGTTTAAAAAATGCAATTTTGACGGTAAAATTTAACAAGTTTTCGGTTCTCTTGTCCTATGTTTTACTTTAATTCAGTTTAGAGTGTATTGTTGCACTAACCGAAAAACAAATGGGCCAATTTCACGGAGTTGTGGACGAATCTTGCCGGTGGCACCCAACGTGCTGACAGGTCTTGGGCGTGTTCCCGAACCGGGTACAGATTGAGACGCGGGAGAAGCGAGTCCAAGACTACGTCGTAACTCATCCGCGTTCTCCACTTCAAACACGTGCACGGTGAGAGTTTCACGTGCCGGCGGGTGAAGCCAGTTGTCGTACCACCAGAGAACCTGGTCGTCGATGGCCATCTGTTGGCGCACCGTGGAACCAAAGAAGTTGTCAAACTCGCCGTAGAGGAGAAGACCCACACCGAGACAGAGGGCACCGATGACAAAGGTCACCAGTGCACAGATGATTGCCACCACTGCACACCGCATCTTGTTATCGGGCTCACTTTTCACTATCAATCCAAAAATCCATCAAAAGCCATCAAAAATCAACACTTTTCAGTAGGAGAAGAACATTGACAAAAATATGATTACGATAAAAATGCAACTAAAATTATAATAATTATTGAATACGCAACAATCAAACACAAGAAAAATAAAAATTTACAAAAAGGCTGGCAAAGCCGCGAAAGTCAAACTCCAAAGTCAAAGGTTTTAATCAGATAAGAATTGGAAAAGTGTAATTTTGAATCTAATTGATATAAAATTTAATATAATGTAACCAAAATTCGAATTGAATCGGTTAAGAATTGTAATCATAACACAGAAAGTTAAATTCTAATCGGTTATGAATTCGAATAACAACAGTGAAAATAAAATTTGAATTGGTTAAAAGCTAGATTCGAGTCAGTTAAGTACAGTGGAATTGGTGTTTCACAATACAAACGAGTGGCAGAAAACGACAAAATTGAACATAGAACATAGAAAATTACGCCCATATTATTCATTAATATACAGGAAATTATTCAAAACAACAGATACACATTTAAAAAATGTAAATTAATTTAAGTTGCACAATTAGACAGCAAGAGATGAACAAATAGAACATAAACTTGAAAGTACAAAACGGAAAACAAGACAGAAGTTTATATGCAAATGTATGCAAAGTGGGGTGTTTAACTGGTTATGACGAAATGTCTGGCAATTCGAAGCAAGAGACATAAGACCCATAAAAATGGAACGTTTTATCGATTTTGGGTTAAAAATCGATTTTTCGCATTAAACTATGAGTGTGCGCAAAACTAAAATTGTTGGGAAAAAATATTAATGCTTCTAATAGTATCTATGAGCACATATGGTACGAATTTGAATCTACACCTGGAAGGTATGGTACGAATTTAGTGCAACCACACAAAATGTACATTTATTTTTGATATATGCAAAACTTACCATGAATATAAATTAAAAACAAAAAAATTAATGTAAAAATTCAAAAAGAAAATTAAGCAAAAATTTATTTATTCAAAAAAATAAATAACACACTAACCAAAATTAATTAAAATCACATTGGCATATATATTTAAAAATAAAAATTTGTTTAGAACAATTAAACATTTTTTCGAAAAAAATCAATAATAAATTAATAAGAATTTAACAAAACAAGTATATGAGTTGATTGACTTTCACATTGAGACATCACTATCACCAAGTCAAATAATGATGAAGACACAAGTTAATTATGGAGAAATTTTTTTGTAATCTAATCTAATCTAATCTGATACAATTTTAAACACAACACACACGCACATATAAAAGTATAAACGTGTTTGTATGTGTGTGAACTCAACAGTGGTCAAAACAAGTCTAATTCATAAATCGACCCAATCGTACATTTTTTACTTCTATCAATGCCATTACTTTCTTAGCTAGAGGTAGAGTCGGCTTTTGGCGGTGCGTTTGATATGACATTTAAAAATTTGGTTTCTGGGTGACAATGGTTTAATGAGAAAATAAGAGAGTAAGAGAGAATAGGAGAAAGAGAGAGAACAAAGGAAAAGAAATATATTTTAAAATTTAAAAACAAAGGTACACACTCGTTGTACCTCTGTACGACTCTCTCTCTCCCGCTCTCTCTCTCTCTCTCTCCAAAAACTCTATCACTTGGGTACCGGTATCAAGGGCGACTTAATGTGTGTTTGAATCATTTACCACTTGTGCACTTGTGGTTTGAGCACCTCTCTCTCTCTCTCTCTCTCTCTCTCTCTCTCTCTCTCTCTCTCTCTCTCTCTCTCTCTCTCTCTCTCTCTCTCTCTTTCTCTTACTCTCACTCACTCTTTTTTTCTTTTTTCTCTCTCTTCCTTTCTCTCTCTCCCTCTCTTTTCTTTCTTTCTCTCACTCTATCTCTCACTCTCGCTCTCCCTCCCTCTCTCTCTTTCTTATTTTTTTACTGACAAACCAAGTGATTAATCTTGAACATTGGCCCACGTTTCTCGTTTCTCCGTTGCCTTAATAGTTTTTTTTTCTGGAGACCATGGGGGAAAATCGAACTTTTCCGTTTCAAAAAAAACAAGAATATAACAAAATAATCTAGTCAAATTATTACAAACTAGGCTATTTTTGTGTCTTCTTTCTCACTTTTAACATTGATCAAGTCTAGCCACAAAGCAAAATTTTTACTCTTGGTTTTGATAATAAATTAATTTTGATAATGTTTTAAATATAAGCAAAAACATAAAAAATGAATTATTTTAGAATAGTTATTTTACATTAAACAGAACTTTAATTCTGCACAAATATTTTGAATGAAATTCAGTAAAAACTTTTACGAGCAAACTGTTTAATTCAAAATCGATATTCAATAAAGCAAATAAAGTTATTTTATTACATTCAAAATTGTTTTTATTATAATTATAATTGCTCATTGTCTTTTTAATTGCTTCCTACGTATAATTTGCATATTCAAATTTAATATAAAGTATATACTATACCACTACTAGAGTACAATGTAATAAAAAAATATTATATTAAAATTAATAATTTTGTTGTTGAAACTTCTTTTCTGTATATGAAAATATGAAATCAATAGTCGACATTGTTCACTTTTTACCGCTTTGTGACTTGGAAACCCATTTTTCTCTTTTTATATTGTTTTTCTACTCATATGAGCATACTATATTGTTTTCAAAGTCAGAGTAAGTCATAAACAGATTGCGTAAAACAACAATTAATTCCCGTGTCGTTTTGTGTATGTGTTACGTCACTAAAATGAGGGGTAAACTTGGGTAACCTAGGAAGTAATATTAAAATTATTTATGAATTATATAATTATTATATATACGAAAAATGATTATACTTGTAAATTATTCCAAATTTATATATGCAAATTGATTTTGTAATTAACAAAAGAAGAAAAAAATAACATGCAAAATTAAATTAAATTAAATATAATTAAATATTTAAATCTAAATTATTATATAACATAAATTGTTTGTAGAATAAGAAAAGAAATACAAAGTATCACAAATTTTACTTTTTAATCACATTTGCAATATGCAAATGTGAACTTGAAAATATTATTTAAATTTATGTTTCCAACTAAAAGCTATTTTTTATATTTGTTAGAAAAGCAATATATATTCGTTATTTGTAATATGAAATAAAAATTAAAATTGACATTTTATATAAATTATAGTTTTGTGTTTAATGATGATTCCAGATAAGAAATCGAATCGATGTGGGCCAAAATTAAGACAAGCAAATATATGAAAAATCTAATGGTTTGAAATGCAAATTGAACCTAATGAATGTTGGACACGCAATCAGCCAAACGAGAATCGAAAGAAGAGAGAGAGAGAGTAAATGTGTAAGTAAGAAGAAAATGAGATTGAAAATGAAAAATAGAAATTTACAAAGTAAGAAAGAGAGATAGTAAGAGTTTCAATGACGTCAATCAGTTAGCTTTGAATCAGTAAGTTTGTCATAATGATATGAAATTTGAGAAAACTTTGTCCTTTGTATGTAAACCATAACAATAAGTAAGTTTATTTAATAATCGAATGTTGAAGCCAGGATAAGACAATGATCATAAGTTTTTGTTGAAAATCGATTCTGGTGAACGGAAAATGCAATTTGATCTTTCTAGACTTGATGTCAATGTCAAATGACAAATAGAATCATTATTATTATTCTTCAGATTAGACATGGAGAATGATTCTTGAGAATTTGGTTTGTTTTATCTTTGCCTTACCTTTGTTGACAATGAAAAGTCGGCCAAGGTTTATATCTATTTAGTCCAACTTGCTTTTGTTTATACATTAAGGTTTATACACTCAAAATAAGGCACAATTTATTTGATATGAAAACTTTAAAAATGTGTTTATTATTATTATTATTGTAAGAGAAAAATTACATTAAATAATTAAAAATGTTTGGATTGTCAATTGTAGAATTTTATTTAGTTTGGTATTAATTTGAGTAAATTTGTAACTGTTAATTATTGTTTAAAGTAAAATTAATTGAACACATTTTCTGATTATTAAGATTAGATAGTTGGATATTAATAAAATTTGATTAAACAATTATATACTGTTATAAAAGTTTATTTTAGAGAAACAATTAATTTATAAGTTTTAAATTAGAGTAAAATCATTCTTAACTAAACGGAAATTTTATTTATTAAAATTACTTTTGCATTAGTTTGGGTTACTGGCATTAATAATGCGTAATATAAATGTTTGTTTAATTTCAAGACTTTTTAAAATAAACTTAGTTTAATTAATTAAGTATAAATTAAACTTCTTCAAATTCTTCAAAAACGTAATATTCGCGGGCTTGACCAAGAACAGCTGCACTGTGATTGTAGGTTTCATTTTTAGGCAACAAACTGTACCATTTGACATAATGTTGCGGTTGATCAAGAGTTCTATTCCAATCTTCATCTTGAACAATCTCTCCTGGGAAAACAATGAGTTATAAATAAAATTTTAATTTATGAATTTATCTGCAATTTTTACTGACAATTTAACTTCTAGATATATTAAGAAATAAAAAATACAATACAGTTGTATATTAAAAAAATAAAGATTGGCTTCTCTGCGTTGCAGTTTATTCACTGTTAAAAATATTGTTTGGTAAAAACTTGATATTGAGCACTTTTCTAGTTATAATCTTACAATTTTAAAAATACCAGATTTTAATAAGACAATTTAAAAATAGTTAGCTTATAACTCTATAATTTTAAAAAATTCATTATTTTCCAAAATGTCTGTTTATAAATTTACATTTTTAAATTGTAAGTCTATGACAAAAACTTGTCAAATTATAACCAGAAATCAAAGAAAATTTTGTCAATGTTGCTTCAATTTTGTTTAACCGATTTGAATATGATTTTCGTTGTTGTAATTCAAATTTGATACTAATTCGAATTCAATCTGTTTTAATTTTTACCTAATTCGATTTGGATATTTTTCTTAAATTATTTGTAGTAATTATTGTCATTTAAGTTTCGAAATATGCAAATAGAAAGTGTAAATGCCAACATAAATTAAAGGGAGGCAAATTTTAAACTGTAAATAACATTAAATTCTACAAATTTGTAGTTTAAATTGACTTAACTAATCTAATCATTATTTCATTTAACACTTTTATTATTCCTTAAAATTTTGAATTAAATATATTGACTATTCAAGGATTTGGTCAGATTACATTTTTTAGTTGTTTTGTTAAAATTTGGATTTCAAAACTTCATTTGGGTTTGAGTTGAATTTGAATTAAATTTAAAACATTTATATTGTTGTGTAATCTTACCAATCATGTGTACGTGTTTAAGATCGGCTGCATCGCTGATTGAGTTGCGTGGAACAAGTTCCACCGGAGTACAGAAACATCGAAACGAATCCAATTGAATTGGTTTCACCGGTTGAGGTGTGTCTTCAGTGTCTGAACCTTTAACCAAATCGATATAAAGCATTTAAAATTTTTTATATTCTACATTAAAAATGTTGGATAAAACAAATAAACGGAATCAGGGTGCAAATTATTATTTCTTTATGGTGCTTAAATCTGCTTAATTAAATGCTAAAAATTCTAATTTATTACGGACAGAGTTTATTTTAAAATACAATTGCCAAAAATTCTGTCTTTTATTAACAAAATAAAATTCTAATTAAATCTTTTAGTTTTTGATTTGGATTTTTCTCTTTAAATAATTTAAAATTTAAAACTTTAATCGCACTAGTTTCTTTGTAATTTTGTTCTCCACGAGTCAATTTAAATATCATACTCATTAACTTTAAAATCATTAAACTATTTGTGTAATCTCCTCTTAAATTAATAGCAAATACAAAATTTGATTTTCTATGCCCTATTCTATACTTAGACAATTTCATGTTCTGCCACTTAGACATTTTGCACTATATCAGTTAAACTACCTTCACTGTGCTTAATCTATTTGAATTCATAATCGATTCAAATCTAACTTTTACGGTTGTGATTCGAGTCTTTAACTAATTCGAATTTAACTTGTGTTATGATTCAAATCTTATTCCAATTCGATTTGAATGTTGTACATAACTCTTCAGATTCTATCTCAATTCGATTTTAAATTTTTAAAATATATTTTTGAATTATGATAACTAGAGAAGCTCCCGTTTATTTACAAAAAACAGACCAATCTACTCTATATTAATGCGTGATAGACTTTAGTTGTCGTTGTCGTCATTTTCAGACAAATTTTTCTTTTCACGACATTTTTACACTGCAACAGTTAGTTCTACTGTGTTTAGCCGATTCGAATTTAACTTTTGTCGTTTTGATTTAAATTTATTATCAAATCAAATCTAGTTTTTGTTGTTGTGATTTGAATTCATTGCCGATTCGAATCTAACTTTCGGTGTTATAATTCAAATTTGATTCAAATTTTGTACATAACTCTTCGAATTCTCATTTAATTTGGAATTCAAACTTTTTAAATTCTCATTCGATTTTATTCGAATTTTTTCATAACCCTTCAAATTATGACAACTTGAGTTTAAATTTTAACCGAGTTTGCCGCCGTATATTTAGAAGAAACAGGCTTTAGCGTCTGCCCTCTTGTAAATAATTATTATTAATACTAACACCAAAACTTACCCTGAGGGATGACACGATGATCAGTGGTGTGTTCATGATTCGACTCTCCCAAATATACCTTCATCAAGCTCCGAATGGCAACGGCACAAATGAAGAGAACAACCAAGCGGAATGCAATGCGAATCTCCATTGTTTCTATTACTCCAAGTTTTAATGAACCCAAGTCAAAATCAAGCCAGGTCAAGTCTACTTGTTCTTGTAGACTGAGACTACAAATTTCGGTGATTGCATTGCTTCATCTGATTTGTGGAAAATCATTTCATCCTCTTATATACCTGATGAATAGCACCGGTGTGCTTGAGCCAACCCAAGCCCGGCCCACATTTGAATTGCAAGGGACAGCGCGCACAAACACACAGACACACACTAACACCAACGCACTTTTTGTAATTAAAGGGTGTCCCATAATGTCACACTTTAAACGCAAATCCGCTAAAAGGGTAAAACGTGGGACTACTTAACAGATATGTTGGTAAAATTTAACTTATTTTATACTTAAATGCTTCATCAATACTATTTCATCAAAAAGTCATAATTGTCTAACATTGAAAATTTGAGTTCAGAAAGCACACTAAAAAATTTAGCATACAGCATACCGTTTAAAGGTAAAATGTGGGACAGTTTTACAGATTTGTTGTTAAAATTTAATCTATTTTACAATTAAATGCTATTAAAAAGTTTTATTACAAGGTCATTAAAGCTGTCTCAAATTGAACACTTTAAAATACACACTAAGTACACAGCATGATAGATGGCATTAGGTAGAATTTGATTAAGATTGAGTATTGTGAAGTAAGGTTGATTTAATTGTATAATTTAAGAAAATTTTAAATAATTTTATTATCAAATAATTATTTATATTTTTTGATTAACTATTCAGATGATTTATTAGGATTATTTTAAAATCAAAATTTTTAATCTGACAAGTGGAAATAAAATTATAAAAAAACAAATTTGTGTTTAAATTGGAAAATTTGTTATTTAGATAATCCCAAATTTTAAACTCAATCCTCAATTCTGCATTTTATTTAATTTTGTAAAATCAACTTGGATATGGTAGAACAAGAAAGAGTGTTTTGATAAACTTTACAATATACTATTTATTCACAATTTGATTTCTATTTAACTAGTGACACTTCAATTTACCTTTAGTAATTGAGTGGGGAATTAAAATGAAAATGGTTGAAAAATATAGTAACAATTTCTCGAAAATTCTCCGAATACTCAATTTCTCTCTCTCTCTTTCTCTCTCTCCCATCACTTTCTAAATTTCTAATTTTCTAAACGTTTGTATCTTTTCTCGTGTGACTTCAAGATAAACATCAATTTGTTTTCACCAGTTTCTATTCAATTAGATGCAAGTGATAATCACTTCAATTAATTTCCACTGTCATTTCCACTACTAGCAAACGTATAAATAGTGTTTGGTGTAAGTTTCTGTCAGCACGTAGGCGTAGTGTATCAATTTAGGTCAATATAATTAATTAAGTAAAAAAACTGTTAATTGATTAAATATAATTTGGTGTAAAAAATTCTAAAAGGGTAAGTATGTTATACAATGTTATATTGTATAATATTACATTTTGGTTTCATTTTATTTAAACAATATAACTTTTCGAATATACTTTTAAAAAATTTAATTAAATAAACCAAAACAATGATTTAAGAATAAAAATTTTAATTTTGAAAATTAAAATAAGATTTTTTTTGTTTGTTCAGATTTTAAACTGTCACTGAATCAACAGTGAACAACGCTCAAGACATTCAGTGTAATACAGAAAAAAAATTATTGATGTTTTACTTTACATTGGTTCACTTAACATGACAAATGGTCAAACGTTTATTTTCAAATTCTCAATTTATACTATCCTTGAGCAAAGATTTCAGTTTTCACTTTAGCACTTTAGACCATTATCACTTTAGGATAACAATTCTAATAACAAACCTTCTTTATGGGGCTATACTTGAGAATATGGTGCGCATCTCGCTCTAGTACACTGTTAAAAATATTGTATGGTTAGAAAAGTTATTAGATTACAATTTCAGAAATACCAGCTTTTAAGGTGAAAATTTAAGAAAAGTTGGTTTATAAGCGTTGATTTTTCAAAATATTTGCTTATAAACTTACATTTTTAAATTGAAAATCATTAACAAATACTTATCGAGTTATGAGTTATACCAGAAACATGCTTAATGTAGGGTTATAACCAGACAATATTTTTAACAATGTATTATAAACGTAGGTAATCGCCTCAATGCACGGCGATATGGTCGAGACCGAGAAACTTTATAAAAATTATTTATTTCAA
>WURS02039719.1:0-11307 GCA_011762765.2 Rhinocypha anisoptera
GCGCCCCACGTGATTCCCCGGACCCAAACCTCGCTGGGGCCACCACGAGACGCATCGCCGTCTTCGCTCACCTCACACACGCGGAAAAGACTCGTGAACACTTTCGCCTTCCTTCATCGAACGAACCTCGTCACGCATCGTGCACTACACCAAAAGTAAGGTTGAGGCGAACGCCGTGTTTAAAGGTGGTTGTTCGGTAGCCAAATTTCTAAAACTCACGAGGTGGACGAGGATAACGGAGGAAATCGATGGCGACGGGTTAACGGCCTCGTCTGCCGACCCGGAGGTCGCAGGTTCGAATTCCGTCGAGGTGGATTTTTTCAATCTTCACCTAGGGCATGGATGTGTGTTGGTTTCGTCGATGTCATTATTATTGTAATGGCGTCTACCGTAATTGACCACTCGGTGCTGTTTATGGGCGATTGTAAAATAAATGTTAAATATGATAATAACCAAACATACTTCAATATTTATTGTTCAAACCGAGAGAGAGAAGTTAACACCAACAAAAAAAACATGAACGCAAAAGGTTTCGAAAGTAGTCGGAACAACGGGGAAGTTGGACACGCGTTAAGACGGCAGAAAAGAATGTTTTAAATTTAAAAATATGGAAACAATTAGTCGCTCCGCTATAACTTAGTCTTCGGATTTAACTGATTACTTCCACGTGACAAATTTTCTGACTTTAAGATCTCAAATTATTCGAATTATTTACTCAACCGTCTCCCCGTCGCTTAGCCGAAATAATTCTCCTTCTGGAGGTTTTTTTTCATCCCCGTCTGGAGGTTCACATATACCTCCCAAACCTTGGCTTTCATCATCTGCTTCCGTTTTTCTATTCTGGAATATCGACAACCTACGCCTGACCGTGGTTTAAATATTTGCGGAATCGCTTCCCATCCGCTTCTTTGGCCATAAAAAAAAATGAAAGCTGCTTCTAATACACTTTAAAATGAAGTTGATTTTGTTCCTTAAAAATTTATAAATATCAGTGAAGTTGCTATTCAGTAAATAATTGTTTATCTGAAGCCGCTTTTTAAACAATGAAACGGAGGGTTTTCCCGGGTGTAATTCAACTATTTTTAAGAATGACCTATGAAAATACAAGGGTCTAAATATACTATCCGCGTTTTGCGAAATGTATTAACCATGTTCATAAATTGAAGCTTTGTATTTTTACAAGACAAAAATTCTGCCATTCGTTCAAATCAGTTTTCAGAATTCGCAGAAAAAATCATTGCGTATATGTTTATCCATGTTAAGAAACAAACTTAGGTTATTTTGGAGAGAAATAGTTATATTTATTATATTTTAATTCTGAATTGTTTTAATTTGAAATAAATTTTTTTATTGTGTACTCGCTCAAATCGAGTGTCTCATTATCTCGATGCTCGAGAGCGGGTGACTTGGTTGTGGTAGACTCGTGCCACGGCATAAAACTTGCACGAGACCTGATGAAACCAGGTTCTTCGTTTTTTCCATTATAAAATTGAATAGTCTATCACTAGCCCTAAGGAATAATGCCGGAACTCTACAGAACTATAATGTATTGACATAAAATTACAACGAATTTTCTATATTTACCCATTTACATAACTTTTCGAGAAATAACACTTTTCCGAGTATATTTATTTGAAGCAAAACTTTTTGCAATACGCCATATAAGTTTCCTTACCTTTTACCTTATGATACTATTTCTCAAAATTGAAATCGATGAAACTCGCGGTGGTCTTCGAAACTTAGGATATTGCCGTTTTCCGATGGCGTATGGCAGGCATACTACCTGCAGCAGCGGGCACTTTCACGATGATGCACGCCCACCCCAGCTGAGTTTGCACTTTCACTCGAGAATAATATGTACAGGTAACTTAACTATTCAAATCAATTATGTTGTTGCTTAATTTTTCACATAGGAAATAGTTTCCGGCGTGACTTCGTGGAACTGCTTCATGATTAAATGAGACACAAACTTTGAAATTCCACATAAAATTGTGGAATTTATTTATGTGGAATTTCAAAGTTTGTGTCTCATTTAATCATTAATTTTTCACGTTTGACTGACCAATCTTTTGCAACTCCGTCCCGAGTAAAAAAGACCCTGACCCGGGCGGGTTCCCCGGAGCAGACTCCTACTACTTTTCCCCTCAAACCTTCCTCCCGAGCAATCCCGCCCCCCGCCCCTGCCATCCTTGGTCTCTATCCCCCTAGGACCATTCGATCTTCCCCCCTGCCCGTCTCGCGGCGACCTTGCAAATAACCCTGCGTCAAGCCCTGTCTCTCTCTCTCTCTCTTTCTACCTCTCCCCCGCATCCCGGAACCAGCCTGCTCATGCTTCACAGGAGAACCTCTCCTCCCTCTTACCCTTCCCAGGTTCGTTCACACTTCTTCCACGAAAAGCGAAAGGGTTTCACGTAAAACGTTCCAAGACATGGAAACCAGATCTTCGACGAAATAAGATGAGCGTGGGTAGATCGGAGGGAGGCCTTTGAAATGTGGGTCTGGATAAGAAAGGGGAAGGTGGAGTGGATGAAAAGAATGAAGAAGTCCTAGAAATGGTAGGAACGGCTAGGAATTTTCTCCGAAAATGTACGTGAGCGGACGGAAAAATTAGTGACAGACCTAAATATACATATTAAGAGGAGGTAATAAAGGAAGATATATTATTGGTGTCGTCTGAGAGGAATGAACAATACATTGACGGACGGGACCACCGAGATAAATTAAGTGAGGAACGCTAGTTTAAAGGCAGGTTTGAATAATAATCTTATATCACTTGAACGAGTCATGGAGCTTACCGGGTTAGCCTGGTGAGCAGCGCGCTCGCCGGCTAAGCCAAAGGTGGTGGTCGGGTTCAAGTCCCGACCAGGGCAAGTCAGTTGTGTTGTCCAAATGGGTTTTTATCTTTGAACTGAAGTAGTGCGAAATGAACATAGCAGTCGACGTACCCCATAAACTAAAATTCCAGTACTACGAGTATTGACAGCGAAAATAACGATCCAAAAATTCTAAGACTTTTATATGAAAAGGCTAAAACGAATTGAATAAAAAGATGATTAGAATAGATGGGGTAGTTGCCAGGTAACTGCAATTTCTGATTATTCTTTAATATCTGGCCGTCATTTTTCCGGTGCGGTATGATTGTGATTATTAGCAGGATTCTATGTTCGTACATGAATCATCTGGTACATATTTTTCAGTCACTTTTTATTCCCGGTTATAAGCTCGAGCTTGAGACCGTGGTTGGGGGGGGATATCAAAATGGAATTATACAAAAATGAGTTAAACTTTTTGAGACAAGATAATAAAAAAATAGATAAATTAAAAAACTAATAATAATTTTTAAAAAACACAGGGGGAGGGGAACCAATTAAGTGCAAATTATGTCAGAATATATGGCGCTGAGTCTATCTATTCATTTTTGATATGCCCTTGCATACAATGTGTAAGTGTTGATGGTATAAGTGTTTTGTTTAGTGATTGATGTTGGTTGTTGTTGATGTGTTTAGTGTGGGTTGTGTCGTTTATGTAGCTTTTATATTGTTGTATATAAATGTTGTGTGCTTTGTGTGTATAGAGTGTGTGTATACAGTGTGTTGTGTATATAGTATATATTGTGTGTGTTCACACTTCGTACCATATGAGGTGAGATAATTGTTGGGTATACGTATCACACTGTGGTCAATTCGTTTACAAAGTAATTTGGGTGATACACTAGCGCCATCATGGTGACATTTTTTGTTCTGGAACCCGCAGTGCAAACGGAATTCGTTACAAGATGCAACGAACGAAACCCCGGGTCACATTGACAATGTAAAAAAAAATAAGTTGGTACGTAACTATGTGTTGATATGTCATTTTATTATTGTAGATTATGTTTTTTTTGTGTGTATGCCACTGTATCTTATTCTTGTACTGATATACTTTACTTTTTATGTGTTTTTCTTTGTGTTTGATGTATGTGTCCGCCCCATCCATCAGCCCTGGTGATGATTTAAAAATAAATCGAAACGTCGGCAATGGAATTATTGGAGTTGTAATTGGCCAAATCCCTCGATATAGAAATAATAACACACACACATATATATGTATATATATATATATATATATATGTATGTAGTATATATATATATATACGATCCTACGATTAAGGTGTCCTCGCTGCTCTTAATGTCCTCCACATACATCAGACATCCCCCCTCCCACGCCTTCTCCTTTTTTTCTTCTCTCGGACGGTTCTGTCACCTTCACTCCCTCGTGGGACGTGAGTCGAGAAGAGGAGTTTTTTTCTCGGGCGACGGCGCCGTTCAACGACCCTTTAACGAAACTACTCGACTCCAAAAAGAAAAGCCTCGACGAATTATTCTCCAGTCAAGAAAATCGTAGGCTATATTTTCTTCATTGAGCTAAAAATAAAAAGGCCGATGCTTTGTGTAAATCGATTGCACGCAAGAACAGATAATATTTAAAACAAAAGTTTACTTAATTAGAAGATAAGTTTTATTTTTAATCTATCTGTCCTTGCTATATATTTTCCTCGGTTTAACTCCAGGGGTAGCGTACAGGCCATCTTAAACACACTTCAAATATCACATTTACCGGATTAAAAAATTAATGACGACTGCAAATAAAAGAATTCCATTCTCATCATTATGTTGATTTTTAATTCGAAGATGATTTACAGCGCAGCTCTCCGAGCAATCCCGTGTCATTTTCCAAATGTGTCTTCACACCTTCCTGACTCCTATGTCATTCTTTCCGTTATTCTTCGTCTAGTACACGCCATCTTAGGACGATTTCCAATTTTCATCCCTCATAAGATTACAGTACATTCTCCTCTCGATAGTCGGACACTATTTGCTAATCGGACACGTTCTGTGACAGTGGGGGGGGGGGGGAGATGTTTGTTTTTATGTTCAAGCCTAGAATGAAAGAAATTACTATTTTCAAACCTGAAATTAGACAAATTATATACAGAATATTTAAAAATTTACTTAATACGGTGGCAGTGGTAGGGGGGGAGGGGGATTTTATTTTCAAATGCAAACACTGAACATTGACACTTGGAGAGAAGTGGGCTGCTAAAATTCAATGGTACGAACGTGATGAAATCTTATAAAAAAACCTCTGACTGCAAGTTTCAACGCAGACACATCTTGAAAAAGATCAAGTTGCATCTTGGAGCATGAATTGAGTTAGACGCGCGTTGCATGAAACTCGACACGTCGACCATAATACTTACGTGTGTGTGTGACGGTGGCTGTCCTTCAACGCAGCTGATATGTATAGTTTGCTTATTTGCTTATCGATTCAAAGAATAATTCACGGGGAGGGGTAAAAAGGGTTGTTTTATTAAGCAACTCTTCAAGGGAGCTAATTTAAAGTAAACTTTGACCAAATTCCTGTCGTTTTTCCATTTTACCGAGACTTGCATCGTTTAAACAAATGCTGACTTTTCCGAATATACAAGAAAAATTACGTGGAGCTGAGAAATGGATCCGTTCCAATGATGATTTGCAAGCACATCGAGAAGACACAATTTTTGCATTTTTTTCTTACTATTTTAATTTGTTTTAATTCTGTAAATGTTCTTAGCTATAAAGTGGCAACTGGTACTGGATGATAGAAATAAAAAATTATTGTACAAGAATTTAAAAACATACTATATTTCACCCTTGCGATTCAGTTTCTCGTTTTAATTTTAAGTTAAGTCATTCATTCTATTTCGTAAAACCTATTTTACGATTTACGGACCTTAATTTTGAAGGCGTGGCAGTTCCAAACTTTTTGTGGCACTTTAAAATACCACCTCCCTATCTCCCCCAACGGTATCACCCCCCCGCTCTTTTTTCGTCGGTATGAAGAAAATATGCAGGCCTCTTCAAAGTTACCTCGGATACGTTTTTACGGTACGACCCTCACGCACGGAGGCGAGAGACTTAGCTCCTGGATCAATGGATCAATTTGCTCAGTGTTCCGGCGTGCATCGCCTAATTAAAGTTAATGTGGCAGAGAGTTCAAACCCATCACACACCCTATCCCCGCCCATCAACCGTTCGCCATGGAGTGCTCTCACGGCGATGCCATTAACCACATCGTATTCCCGAAATACTGGCGAGGATTTTTTCGAGAAGCATGCGGGATTGCTAATGAACACGATAGAGAGAGAGAGAGGGGGAGAGAGAGGGAAGAACGGTTCTAAATATAACTCGCCCGATCGAAAGGTTGGTGATGGACGGAACAATGTCACGAAGCTGTGGAGGTTGTCCTGAGAGTCGGGCAATTGACCGACGGTTGAATTGAGCGAATTGAACGGTTTGCAACCCTGTGGAGACATCTATCTCTCCGTCAATCTCACAATATTACCATAAATTAAAATCATTATAAAGTTTTATAAAAGTCTTGTTTCACTGTTTCGGGATTTACTTTGTGAAATTTTTCGATGACCGAAGAAAAATGAAAATGCTTCGTAAATTCGACTGAATTTATTGCACGGTCACGGTTCCGCTACATTTTATCTGACCTCAGGATTATTTAAACTTTCGAATAAATTTATTCAGTGAAATTGGTCAAGTTTATTCATTTTTATTTTATTTTATAAAAGTAATTAAATTTTATTCTATATTTTATTTAATATGTATCCCACACGCTCAGCACTTGGAAAATTACGGTGACACACATTAACAATGAAAATAACAAGGCAGAAACACACAAATCCATGCCCTCGGACGTGAATGGAAAACCAAAGCACGAGCAAGGGCGTGCGGCAGGGGGTGAGTGAGCCATCACCAGGAATGAATTCCCACATACACATATAAAATATAATACACATGCAGAGAAACTACTTACGAAACATGCAAAGATTTCAATGACAAACGAAAATGCATGCCAAGCGGGAACAAAATAAATTAACAGCCCAGTGGTCATATTTAGTTCGGTCTCCAAACGTGCGTGGAGAAAATTACATTTGACATCTATCTGTTCGACAGTCTGTCTTCCTGATTTTATGTATGTGCGTGATCTGATCTACCGTATAGTATTTCGGGGCTCGTAATATATATTTTTCACTTCTTCGCTGGAGTGATCTTCCTGAAATCTGCACATAATGAATTCAACCTGTGCTTCGACCTACGCTCAGCGAGTGGTCCCCCCGACATAATTCCATTCAATAATCTTTTGCTGCACTGCTGCGTCGATCGTCAACAACCTTTCACAAATATAGAGCAGCTCCACGCTGCACACTCGATCTAATTCCGACACCAATCCTGTCTCACGTGAGGGTCACACGCACTCGAAGCATATTCGATAGACGGGGTCTGCCGACTGACTAATGACAAGTAACAGCGCTCTTTCACCGTCTCATTACATTCGACCAAGATTCCCACGGCAACCATCTTTCCGCTTGCGATATCGAGTCGGTGACCCTCGCCCCACCCCTACCCTCCCAGAGGTGTCCTCTCCATGCTTTCGTCGGCGTAGAACGGTGGTCGCCAACCTCGTGAATTTGAACCCCTTGAGTGGGCGTGGCTCTTCCACAAAATAATACCGTGTGCGAGCGCGTGCAACGCAAAGGCTGGTGTACAAACGTTGACGCGGAGAGCAGATAGCTGCGCGCGCGTGTTAAGTGTACACGTGTAGTCAGCGGTGTCAAAGAGGACGTCGGTCCTCCGGCTATCGGACTGGGGTCGGGAGGTCCAGATTTGGCACGCGTGCGCCCACGCGAGGAGAGTGATGATTGAAGGCACGCGGACCTGGGAACGGCGATATAGGGGGGTGTGTGGCACGGAAAGGTTCAACTTGATTGGTTGATTGGGTAATCCATCGGTTTTTGATGCCCCTCTGAGTATTCCCCCCCTTCCATCATAACCTTTTCTGTCCTCCTTCGGATTTCCCTCTCCTCCCCTCCCCTGTGTATACCATTCCTTATTCACTTCTTCATTCCTTCTCCTCTCTCTTTCTCTCTCCGTCCACTTCACCCTCTCCATCCGTCGCCAAACCCACATCTCATAAAAAACAACTATCTATACTCATCGTCTTTTCTCAAGAACCAGGTTTCGTATCCGTTTTAATGCTACGCTCCAAATGAAGGTTTTCGATGATAGTTTCTTCAAATCTTTGCTTAAGGTCCTTCGCATCGACTCCTCCCTTTTCCCAAAGGCCTCCTTTGCCGATGCAATCCTGAATCTAATATCAATTCCACTACGTCCATTTACCTCTATTAAACTTCCTAAAAAAGTAAAAATTTCTTTACCCGTTCCAATTTATTCCCCTCTAGCATCATATTTATAGCCTAGCCTTCTTACTTCCCTAAAATCTCATTACCTTCGTTTGCATTACTGTTAATGCTACTGAAAAACGCTATGCGTGGTATGCAGTCCGTTGGCTTAATTACTAACTAGGGTCTGATCGTCGGAGAATCTGGTTTAACGAGTTCCACACCGACTTTTATTCCTGTCTCAACCGTTTCCCATGCCTCTTTTAACATCTCCTCCGAGTACAGGTTAAAAAGCACAGGTGACAGCGGACAACCCTGTCTTACTCCCCTGCCTAACTGTGTCCATCCAACCTCCCCGTCTGCCACCCTTACTTGCGCGGCCTGGGCCATAAAAATGTTTCGGATAAGACGTATATCCTTCCAATCCACTCAGATTTTATGCAATACTTCAATTAGTTTAGGCCACTCTACTTTATCGAATGCTTTTTCAAAGTCTACAAAACAGGTAAACATCCTGATTATAATCTATATTTCGTTCTATCAGTGTCTTCATTTCAGCTATCACGAGTCCCTCTGCCTCTTCAAAAAACCAAGCTGATCTTCACCTAGGTATTCTAATGACCTGCTCTCCAGTCTTTTACTGATTATTCTAAGAACTACCTTTGCTGCATGCGGGATCAAACTAATAGTCCTATAGTCTTCGCACACAGCTGCTTTCTTTTTATTTGCTATTGGAATTATTATCGACCTAACGAAATCTGCCAGCCGAATTCCCTCATCGTAAAGTGCTCTAATAAGCTCATAAAACTTCTTCCTTCCTACTTTTCCTAAACCCTTGAGTAATTCTACTGGTATATTATCCACTCCCACTGCCTTATTCCTCTTCATGTCCCACAGGACACTTTCGATCTCGCTAACTAATATTTCTGGCCCTAAGCTACCCTCCTCTACTTGCCATTCACTTTCTAAATCTAAGTTCAAGGGTCTATTCTCCTTATCGTAGAGTTCCTCCACGAACTCCTTCCATCTTTTCCGAATATCTTCTTGTTCTATTAGTATCTTGCGTGACTTATCTTTTATAGTAGGGATCTAGTCTTTTGGTCCATTTCCCGTTAAGGCTTTTACATTTCATTATATAAGCCCATCTCTGCCTGCTTCTCTAACTTCATGCACTCGCAATGTTCTTTCTACCATGCCTCATTCGCCTTGTTAGTCTCTCTCCTCAATTTATATTACTATGACTCTCATATATTGTCATAAAATAATCAATAATAATATTATTTTTAATTGGTCATTAAGATGGTACCAAAACCACGGTAACCTTCGTCAAAGAGTATGTTGCTTTAAAATTGGCAATATTAAAATTTAAAATATTAAAGCATTAATGTAACACTTTTAAATTGATTACATGGGAGTACAATATAAATGTGAACATGCACAATTACAAGTTATCATTTAAAAACTATTCCAGTGCATAATATGCTTTACAGAGTAATGTCTCTTTAACCTTAGTTTTGAAAATATTTATTTTCGTTATCCCTTAATGCTATTAGTTATCTTGTTGCACAAAATGGAAATGGATTGTCATATAGCCCCTCGGGTTGCATTTGAAGGAACATGTTTTTCGGTGAATGTTGGCTGCTGTGCGAGTGTTATGGCGATACAAATCGCTATTCGTCACGTCTATGTCTACGAAATACCCTGCAGCAATCCGCCGCAAGGGGGTGTGTGGCAGGGGGTGAGTTAGAGCCATCAGCAGGCATGCATTCCCGCACGTGCGTATATTAGGCGTAATAGACATGGAGAGAGAAACTAACTACATGCAAACATTTCAATGACAAAAGAAAATACGCACATGTCATGCGGGAACAAAATATTATTTAAAATATAATTAAAAAAAAAACATGCATATGATGATATACATATCGACACTAGCAAACCCTAATTATAATCCCCGAGCTTGTGGACATATTTTTATGTTGGTCTCTAATTTTGCGTGGAAAAAATGACATTTGACATCTATCTGTTCGACAGTCTGTCTTCCTGATTTTATGTATGTACGTGATCTGATCTACCGTATAGTATTTCGGGGCTCGTAATATATATTTTTTCACTTCTTCGCTGGAGTGATCTTCCTGAAATCTGCACATGATATATTCAACCTGTACTTCGACCTACGCCCATCGAGTGGTCCCCCCCGACATAATTCCATTCAATAATCTTTTGCTGCACTGCTACGTTGGCCGTAAACAAATCGTATCACTAATCTGGCCAATCTATAGTTTTCGCAATATCTCAATCTATACTCCGTTGCGTTGGCACGAGAGAAAAATAGAGTAGTGTATGCATGTGCAACGGATTAATTCATAAGGTTTGTGGCCGTCATCATCGCCAAAAAAGGTTCGCCAATCCTGCAGTAGACATTTTCTCTTCCTCCGTGACGTCACAAAAGTCCCAATGAAACGCCGCCTCAGACGCCACGTCCCAAACTCCTTCCGCCTCGCCATAAAGTTTCCTTCCCCTCCCCTCCCTCCCCCCCCCCCCGATTTCACCCCTTCCCCTCTCCCTCCACACTAACGGCAGCCCACACAGGCTCTTTATCATAATACCATCGTCAATCCGCCATCACCCTCAGTGTACTCGAAATATTCCGATGGAGGGCGACACAGGAAAGGAGGCGGAAAACGGAAGTCCCTCAATGTGTCCACTAATATACCAGGGGGGCACGTAGGAACGAGTCGGATCGGAAGAATAATTTCGAAGCCTCGAGGCGTAGTCCACGTCACTATTTCTTTAATTCCTCTCAATCAACGATAATTTTACCGCAACGAAACAGACATACACGGAAAACTACCGGATTCGACTGAATAAAAGGCGCAATGCGACACATTTTCAAAAACCAAGGCAAGAAAAAAAGATGCCTTAGTGAAAAGACGGAAATTACATATTCAAATGCAGCATAACGCCAATTAAATTAGTTATACAACAAAGCAAGAAAAAAACAAAACATAACAAATAAATACACAAAGATGTAGTACTGTTCCACAAATTGAAATTTTATTACAACGCGTTTCGGCTATTAGGCCATCATCAGG
>WURS02039730.1:0-11306 GCA_011762765.2 Rhinocypha anisoptera
TCCGAAACCTGGTCCATGAGGAAGGATGATGAGCATAGGTTGGAGGCTTTTGAGATGTGGGTTTGGCAACGGATGGAGAAGGTGAAGTGGACAGAGAGGAAAACGAACGAAGAAGTTTTGAGAATGGTAGGGGAGGAGAGGTATTTGCTGCGAGAGATTCAAAAAAGACAGGAAAGGTGGATGGAATGTGTACTCAAAGGCAATGGGTTGCTAAAGGTTGTAATGGAGGGCAGAATGTTGGGTAAGTGGGGTAGGGGTAGGAAGAGAAAAGGGATTTTGGACAGAATGATGGAGGGTAGGAAGTTTGCAGATTTGAAGAGGGATTATGGTTAGAGGTAATGCTGCCAACCTAAGCTAATGCTCATCAAAAACCTACCTTAATCAGTAGATTACCCTTCATCATCACTTCAGGAAATAAGTGACACCAAGGGGATTATTGACCTCCCTACTACTGTAAACTTCCACCGGCTATTGGGCTGAGTATGCCAGCTCTACCCTCAATTGTCAAATCCACCTTAGCATTAAAAATTGTGATTTATTGCACCACAAGAGTTTATATATTTTCAGGAGATTATATGCATAATGAAATTCACAGAATGTTTTGTAGTGTAGACAGATAAAAGATATAATGACAAAAATATTGTTCAGATGCTGCCAAGTATTCCATACTTTTCCTATTTTATTTTTGTAATGAAAGTGTGGTCATTGGTTCAGCAATTACAAAATATAGGAAAACATGAGGTGTTGGGATCATAATTACGATCATGGCGAGTGTAACATTATTTTTTGTTATTTTATTATTTAACAACATTTTTTTAAACTTTATTTTTTCTTCAATTTATGAAACTTAACAGAATCTATTTTTATTAAATTTCAAAACGTGGTCACCTTACTATTTATTTCATATTTAACTGAATCCTTACTATAAATAAGTATGCATCATTATGAATTCTCATAGAAACAAAAGGTTCCAGACTATTAAATAGTCTAAATTGGTAGAATATTGAATAGCCCATAGAGGTGCATTGAAGTATTTTCAGATTGATTAACTATGATGTATTTGCGTGACTTTCCGTAAGAGCAAATTTATTCACCAGAGCATGGGTGAAAGATATAGGTAATAGTTGAATAAGAAATAATCTGTCCCCAACAAATATTTTCACAATAAGAGGTGGAAATTGGGTGGTTGGTG
Source organism: Rhinocypha anisoptera (assembly GCA_011762765.2). NCBI lineage: Eukaryota > Metazoa > Arthropoda > Insecta > Odonata > Chlorocyphidae > Rhinocypha > Rhinocypha anisoptera. Next base: position 1,193 of record WURS02039730.1, read on the forward strand.
GGATTCATTCTTGAGTAAAATTTACAGAAATCCAATGATGTGCCAGCCAGGTTAGCCTGGGGGTGGCTCGCTTGCCGGCTAACACAGAAGTTGTGGGTTTGAGTCCCGCCTAGGGTATGGGTGTAATGTTTGTCCAATAGGGTTTTTTCTATTAATTGAAGAAGTGCAACATGACCATAGCCATCAAAGCACCCTACAAACAGAAACACTACTACTCCAATGAAGGTTCTGCAATTTGGCCAGATACTGCTACCCAACGATAACCTGCCAATCAGGCATGGGGAGTTATATATGACTTATGGCACAGAATGGAAAGTAAATTACACAAAAAAGTCTCCAATTTAGTCCATTATAAGGGTGGCAAACAATCAATACTCTTTACTATGTTTTGGCATTGATAATTTTTGTGCTCTTGCATCTGGTAGCTCAATGTTTATCTAATAAAATACAAAATTTCATTCTTTTTTCGAAGATCCTAATGTTTTTGAGTATTTTCCCAACAGGGTAAAGAGCCTTAACTCATTCCTTACCATATATGTGATTTCCTTTATGAATATCCACCCATAACACTAAACATTGTATCCCCTTGCCCCTCCCAAAAAATATCCCTTTGGCTCTAATTTCATCTACTACTTTTAAAACTGATAACACAGTCTACACCATGTTTAGATTGTGCTGACAAAATTCATATGCATTTCATGATTCAAACATACTCTGCATTCTTCTGCATGTCAATAAAATTGTGGAAACAAGTGAATGCTAGGATGGATCAACTAACGGATGATGGATTGATAGGATCAACCAACCATAAAATCAGAATAAAAAAAGTAAATACCTGTTGTTGCCTCCAAAGGATCTTGATTTGCACATGCAGCCAACTGAAGTCTTTTGGTATGTTTGTTATACCCAAGCCATCCCCATCCTGAGCCTTGAACCCCCACTGCTGCCATTTGCAGCTGAGTTTTGAAGTTTTCAAAAGATCCAAAGTCTCTATTTATGGCTTGCATCAGTTCCCCTAAGATGATAAAAGCATTTTATCACCATTGATACTTGCACATAAAGACTAAACATTACTATATGCACTATTAAAATAAATGATAACCCATTGCCTGCAAATGTTTACATAAAAACATACTCCATACATATTCTACATTAAAGAAGGGTAAAAACATATTATAGTCAGTAATGCATACAGAGAACTAAGTTCACTGGTATTTCACACTAAAATTTATTCCATTAAAGTTCCATGGACGGATAAAATACAACAAATTTACCTAAAATATTGTACTGTGTTTATGTTACCCATACATAAAAGAACACTTAGCAGATTTTCACACCAGCTCTCATTATCACAATCACTATACCAGAACTTGGTCAAACATATATACCAAACACAAGAGAACAAAAGCTGCAAGCTTAAGTCCAAAAACGATGAGAATAAATCTATAAACTGATGGTTTTTAAACTATAAACTACCCAGAAATGCAGAGATATAGCAGATATATCCCTATTTAAAGTGCAAATAAAAATGTTTAATTGGGAAAAATTATTACAGTGCATCCGAATTCATCAATAAAAAATATGACCTGGATGTGCATATGATCTTAGAGTGCAGAACCTAACCTTTGTTAATTCCTTTCCATTATGTGTTTCTGTACTCTGTGCACATGTATGTATATCTTCCTATAGTATGTCCTATAATGTTGTAAAACACTAATCCTTGGACAAATAAATAAACGATACTTTATTACACAATAATCCTTACTTTTAACAGTATTTCTAAGAATTTTTAAATTACTAAGGCATGCAGGCATTTATCCATTAATAAAACATTGGGGATCTAAAAAATAAAAGTAATATCGAGTTGTCATAAAAAAGTATCATAACTGGTGCCACATGATGGGAGCAAAATTGATGAATAAAGTTGTGCAATTGTCGTTAAATCCTGTCCTTCATGCGGCCTATGGCACAACATCCAATTCCACTATGATGTTTAACAAATGTGTAGTGCATGGCCATTAAAAGCAACATGAAAAAGTAAACAAAACATCAGCAAATAGAAGACAAATCAAATACTAAGATCACAAAATTGGTTTTAATATGAGCAGGATCTCCTTGATAATGAAACAAAGACAAAAATAATTTTAAAATAATCATAAAGGCGATGAATCGTAATTAACCCCCAAAATCAAGATTCAATCTTCAGAGAGGAAGAAGCCCTCTCCAAGACCCAGGAATTATCCCTATGTCCTATATCCCTTGGATTAAGTACTCCGAAAAGACAATTACCTATTTACTATACCGGTGAGACGCTATTCATAGTGAATATGATCCATTTGGGAAGGCTATACTCCTCCAGCTCCAGCTGGCCAGAGACGGGGTACATTCATGTTGTGTTTCGCCCTTTGAAGGGTGAAATTCATAATAAAAGTGGTCAGTACTTTATTCATCCAGTAACAGCCACTACATCATGACAACACTCCTGCCGATTCATCAAAGCTTGTGCAGCAGTTTTTGTCCAAGCACAAATTACCTTGATTCGATCAGCTACTAAATTACTCCGATTCCACCATATTTCCCTTTCCCATTTCCGAGTTCACCCCCTTCCCCCAGCAAAATTGTCATTTTTTTCTTCTACCGAGATTGCATGATTAAAACGATATTTTCCATGGCTTTCATTATTACAACATTTCATTTCGACGAAAACATAATCATAATCCTTTGCATCTAATAAAAAGGAATGAATAAATACTTAGAGGACCATCTTTCCTTCTAGGATGGTCCACTACAAGCAATCACCGTTGCTCCCATCAGTATTGAAATAAATATTAATATGGACTTATTTTCGATATATACGTACCACTTGGTTCTCCTCCACCGTTCGGTGATAGATTATTCCAAAATATGGAATGATTTATGTGCCCACCTCCATTAAACTTCAATGCAGGGCCAAGGGCAATAATCGCCGATACATCATCTAAAAGAGAATGTATGAAATTGATATATTTAATATTAAGTAAATTAAATCTCTCTATGCTTCAACACTTACTTTTGGCTTTTGCCTCCAACAATTTCTCCTCCGCAACATTTAAATTATTGACGTAGGTTGCGTGATGCTTCCCATGGTGTAACTTCATTATGTCGGCACTGATCACAGGTTCTAAGGCATTAAAATCATAAGGTAAATCCGGTAGGGTATGTTTAAATCTTCTGCTAGCTTTAATCCCAGAATTTTGTCCACACCTGGAAATGAAAATAAGAAGTTACTTAAATTCAATCAATTCACACTATTTACAGTCGGTAATTCCATTTACAATACCTGTAGATGTGTGAGACAGCATTCCGCAGCATGCTTATGGATAAGATGTGCCCTTTTATATCAATCCCGCTCCTCCCCCCGAAAACAACCTGAAATTAAAATACTATTAAAATACGCCTGTCGATGCCGGCATTACCTCATATATGAATTTGAGACATCAGTTCTATCTTCTCGTGGGAAAATCAGTGAGTGAGATATATGTCGTTATACTAGAATCTAAAATGACTGAGAACCTTAGATTTTATCAAAACGAACGCTGAGAGAGGAATGGGATGTACCGTCTGCTTGACGAATTGTCTAACGTAAGAGCGATTATTAAGGATGTATTGGTTATACAACCCTAGTCAAATGCTACTGATTCGACACCAAGCGATTATCTGTTTTTTTGCTATATTTAAGAAGATAAATTTAATAAAATCGATTTTATTTGGTTGTCATTATTACTTTATGTATTTTTTAGGCCATTATATTCGATATTTACATCAATTTTAAGCTCAGTTGATCCTCTTTTGACTTCCGTGACCAACCTATGGATTTGAGATTTAGAAAATTTTACAACTCAAATTTTTATTTGTTTCAATGTGATTCTTTCTTTAAACTAACTAATATATTTATAGGAAACAGTTTTATAGTAAAAATTACTTATTTTATGATCATAAATGAAAAAAAACAAACTGATTCTTATTCCATACATTCTGGTAACGTCACATATATTCATACGTTGCCAGCACTACACTATGAAGATGTATGTTACTCGTCAGTTTTTTCGATTGGAAATAAAAATCCGTCGTTTTAGCTATGAAAAATAAAATATATTTTACTTATTATTAATTTTAAAAATTTCAATTGTCAATGTCATTAATTAAATGTCAATTGACAAGGATTACTTTTGGAAAGGACTGAGAATGAATATCAACAAAGGATATCACAGTCTCGAAATGAGTGCAACGTTGCCATATTTATGCCTTGCAATTGAAGAAAAGCGTGGAGTAGCTGCAATTTATTATAAATATTTCGTGTTCAATTCTCTGATTGATTGTTTTCATTTGTGATATAAAATTATAACACAATTGTTTATTACCCTTAAATTTTTCAATGGTTTCTCACTTTTAGTCATGTTTAATTTTTCCTTAAGAGTGCATGTTAATTTCAAACTTCGATATCTTTCGAAAGATCTTCTGAATTGTTTTGAAATTTGGCAGGTTAGTTACTTATAATAAGTAGGAGATCCAACCAAAGTTTCCTCGATTTGTCACTATTTCAACTTATAGCCAATACATCCTTAAGTTATCTGAGTCGTGGAAGTCATGGTAGCCTAGTGGGTATGGAGCGCTTGGAAAGGGCTCTAGGGTTCAACCCCTGGTGGTACCCTTGGACACAACTCCAGCTAGAACCAGAGCTGAGAATGATTTTCTAGGCACACCAGATATTCCCAAGGAAACCACAGGGGGCACCGGTGAAGGAATTGGCCTTATTATGATTTGCAATGTTTTCAGCATTGAGCTTGGCATTAGTATCCTAAAAAACCAAACTTAAGATCGAATACTGTGGTGGTTTTTTTAGTATTGTTTGTAGTATTGCATGGACAGGGGAATTAGAAATAAGGAGAAGTAAAATTTTTAGGGATTAATATGTGACTAATGGGAAAGAATGGAGAAGATCACAAAGGCAATGAAAGAAGCAGCATCATGAGAACTATTAGAAAGAAAAAATCAATGTGGACAGGACACATTCTAAGAAACAAATGTGTAGTGAAAAGAATAAAGGAGGGAAATGTTGAAGGAAAAAGAGGGAGAGTACTATGTGATACAAAACTAATTATGCAAAAAAGTTATTAAGAGCTGATGACACTGAGCAGTTTGTATGAAGCTCTCTCGGAGGTCAGATTCTATAGGGATGATACTGCTGAAATATTAAGTCTGAAAGTCAATCAAGGAAGGTTGAGCGAATAAGTGGACAATGAACACAACAGTCAACCCAGCCAAATTACTCACAGTCAAGAAATGCAGTTCCCAACATAAAATCAAAAGACTGGATTGGTAAGCTGGAAGTAATAAGTGGAACCCCAGTAATGAATCTTCCTGCACAAAAAAATCTACAGAATTCACAGCGCTGGATAGTAAGATCACTGCACCATGAATCAAGCATCACCTTGTTTGAATTAACAGAATCTGATCTTAGGATTTCTCCCTAGGGGCCAATCGGAGACTGAGTGTGTGCATCTTACCTCCGCATGCACACCAATCATGTTCCCAATGGCCTCCTTTGCGTATGGCCTCACATCCACCGGCATCGGGAACTGCTCCCCCCAGTCCAGGTGTCCAAGGTACATGGAGGGCTCGATTGTGCCCACAAGTGGGTCGCTCTTGGCCTGCGAAAAAGGACACAAGACCACATCACCACGTGCCAAATGCATTCGCACCACAGCTCAGGAGAGTTGAGCTAGATGCCAGTCATGCCTACATTGTTTTAGATTGACATAATAATAATTTAAGTCTTTTTTATTCAGGCAAAATTAGGACCTCAAGTTCCTCGCTTATATTTAACCTTTTGAACAGTTAACAGTTTTAAAAAAAAACCAATGCCCTAAGTGGACTCGAACCCGCGACCTTTAGGGTTGGCCGGCAGACACTGCCCAACAGTCCAACCCGGCCAGCAAAGATACATATACATATCACTCATGCATTTGACATACATACATGTCATTCATGCGAATTCCAACAATTTGCAGTCTCTAAAGCAGTAGCCAGAAAAGTCACATTATTTATAAAAATCAAAACTGACAAAATACTGATTTATTAAAAAATGTGTACTGTTCCCTTGCATGAGGGTTATTCTAACAATGATTACCAACTGAAAATCTTATGCAGCTTTTAACTATTACATCTTATTGAGAAGAATTGGTCATACCAAAGTAATTATTTATTTGTGATTGAGATAATATGACTAATTCATTTAATAAAATGTTAATTCTGACATGAACTCATTTCCCATTTGCCATGAAGACATTTCCCAGTTAAATTCATACCATTTCATTTAAACTGAGGTTCAACTTGAAAAATTACAAAAATTTATAATTTGCCAGCTCTATGAAATTTATAAGATGATGTTCTACTCAGTAGAATAGTGATTTTTATTTTCTTTTAAATTAAATAACCATTGAATGTTATTTCAGTTTTAAATTTCAAAATAAACCTGATATCCTGAAGTTCTTCCAAAAATAAATTTCCTGAATTTGCAAAAATTTCTAGGGTCTTTGGCTGGCTACCCTAGGTTCGCTCAACCCACATATTATCATCCATCCAGACAAAGTCTGATTTCAATCATCAGTACTCATTACAAAAACTTCAGGTTCATCAAAAGTTATTTAAGCAATCAAAAAACAGGGCACAAAAGAGTGACAAACGAAGAGACACTGAGAACAGTGGTGAATTCAGAGTCTTAGCAAGTAGCAGGGATACCACCCTCAAAATATCCGGTCATTCAAACTGATAAAGAAATCTTGACTCAAACTTAGTACATCTGTACCTCGAGATAAGCCTCAAATATCCTCTTCTCAAGAGACTCGAGGGCCCCGGTGGAGACGGACATTGGCCCCCACAACTGCCCTGGAACACTGTTGGTTGCCCCCGGGTATGATTGCTTCTTGAAAAGGTCACCCAGCCGTGGCAACACTATTGTCCTTGTGTGAGCACAGTTGCTCATGGTGATTAACAGACGTGTCTCCCATGAAGGAGGCTGCTTGAGACTGCCTGAATGACAAACAAGAGGCCAAATAATTGATGGGAGTGCAGAGGAGGCAAAATCCTGCCTCGATACAAGTTGACTACACATTCAGGGATTCATTCGAGCACACCTTTTAGACTAAAGATGAGAAAAGTAAGAAAGAATTTCTAATGAAACTACCAGAACACCTAAACCAGCAATTGTTCCAATGACTTATTGACAAGAATAGTCAATGGTGAATGTTCAGATCGATTACTTATAGTACAAGTTGTGAAAATTAAGAACTACTACTTTGAATCTATTAAGGTCACCTAATGATTGCCATAAGGTGTTAACTAGACTCCTATTCTTTTTAACATTTTTATAAATGGTTTAAAATTTAAAAAGGCACTTTAAAATGTTATTATATCCAGATGACTTGAAAATCTTCAAGTAGGTGAATAATACTCTTGACTTCCCCAATACATCTTATTTCATATTTTATTGGTCATATATTTTAACCAAAGAGCTTGAAGGATAAAAAAGCCACAGCAGTTCGGTTACTATATATCTCAGATAGATGAACAATCTAGAGTTCCCAGGATCAATAACTTTTATACAGTTTCAGAGCCACCAAAGGGAAGATATAAAATCCACTTCTCTGCTTAGATTTAATGGTTCAATTTTACATCCCTCCAGTGAAACCAAATTCTTCGGATTAAGCGTACATGAATCCTTGTCCAGGGGGAAATGCATATTGAACACCTTTGCTATCCAAGTGACATCTGGATGTTTTCCCTGGGAATGGTTAAAGCGGTCGCTGCCCTTTTCATGTCCACTATGCTTATGCACATTGTCAGCACCAACATGGGAATTGTGGTTCGGGGACACTCACACTCCAAAGCAAAGTTATCTGATCTCTCACCCTCCCACAGAAGGAGAATTCTGGGGCAGAAAGCATACCTTGAGAAGCATCTCCTCCTCCTCTATATGGATCAAAGGCAGCTGGGGACCCAATGAGTTGTGACACCGCTGGTGAGTGGTGCCCTCCACCTTGCATCATCGCCTCCTTGCCAAAAGTCAGGTGCTCGAGGGCCTGAGGGGAGGGAAAGGATGCTTGATGTATGTCAGACATAAAGTAACTGCATGAATTCATCCACACACACAAAAAATTACACCAATAAAGTGTGGAAAATTTCATTTCAAGCAAAAGTAATTATCTCATCCGCATTGATTTAGGACAGTCCGTGCATTAAATCCAACTTGGCCCAACACATTTCATGAAAATTTCTCGAAAAAGACAAAAAATATCAACTTGTCTCTACTGCATGCATTTCAATTATAGTAACACTTCTTGTTTGTCCATGGTGGTAAAAAAATAACAAATCATTTATACTCACAAAAGGGACACCTCACCCAACAAACTACGCCCACAGTGCCTGACTGAAGATGGAAGTGGAGGAGGCAAAATTCTTTTGTTCACAACACAGACCAAAATTACCATCACAAATGAGGGGAGCGATAAAGTGAACACTCGTGTTAAACCATTGAGTTTCTAAGTCAAATGAGTGATAACATGGGTAATACATGATATACAGGTTCTTTCCTGTTCCTGTTTTCCAAGAAAAAGATGAAGCTTGAAAAGGATGAAACAAAAAATAATCTCGTACTGACATATCCAACAAATATTTCATTTGAAAGAAAAACTGAAATCTAATTTTAAGTTCGTGTAAATGGATGGAAAAAGTAAACTTCTTTTAACATCATTCTACTCTACTACTATGCATCTGGTTCCTAATTAAGTGCCAATGGTGACCAAACTGGCCACTCGCATATTGATGCCATAAATATGAAATGCTAAAAACTGTGTTTTGCACAGAAGATACAGACTCTACCAACTTCTTGTTGGGACAATCATTCAGCACCTAACTGATTTAATGCTCTAATTCAATCCTCTAATCTGCCCACTGGAGGCTCTACCACCCTTTGACAAGACCCTGCTGAAATTAAGAAAATGTTTATACCCAATAATGTGAAAATTTAATTGATCCAACCAACTCATATAACAAAAGAGCACTGAACTAAGACATCCCTACAGCCCTCCGCCATCTGCTGCAATACTGATAATCTTGAGTTATCAACTGACCAACTACAGGACCTCAATTTCACCAGAGTAATGACTTTTGTTTTTCTCATCCCACTCATTCAACTATCAACATCCAAAGGCTGTATGCTTATTAATGAACTCTTTTTGAAGATTTATCCTTACATCTTCTCCCTCTGCCTTGGGTCACCTCTGAGATTACATCCCCCCCCCTGTCATCTTCATCTCTTCAGATGATGCATGAGAACCATTCACTTTTGCCACCACCTCAACTTCCAACCAACGTTCCCTCATGTGGATTGATCAAATGGCCTCATCAGCAGCAATGACAACAATCTCTTTCCCACCTCCAGGAAGATCCAAAGGGGAGACAGATTTCCACTAAGTGAAGAGAATACCGCCCTCTACTTCTCAACCCAATGCCCCTCCTACAGTCAACCAAATACATATTATGTGTACCTTCCCAGTTCACCCTCCAACTTTTATATTAATGCAGACACTGAGCTTAAATGTACACAATCACATATTGAATGATCCAAAAAAGTTCACCTAAATGTTAATGAATATTTTGAAAGGCATTAGACTTTCTAAAACAGGGCATATAAAATAAAAACTGTTCATGCAAACATATACATGTCATTTTCCTTTACTCTTGACCAATGGGTCTGACCTGCGGGAAGGCACAGAGGAGAGCCTGGACATGTGCCGTCAGTTCCTTACAGGCCGTGGTGCTCTCTGCCAGTGGGATCTCACCCCTCTCTCCTGCAAGCGCACATTCCTTCACCACCTGCACCACCTCCCGCACGCGGCTCTCAAACCGTGATGGCTGTGGTAACAGAGAGAACGATGAGGGGAGGGATTAAGTGCATGGTGCAAATAGGGGAGGGGGGGGGGAGAGAGAGGAAGAAGATAACAATACCCAACCAGTCTTAGCCAACAGAATGTGTGCATTGTCACAATATTTCCAGTGTAAGGTATTGGACAAT
>WURS02039741.1:0-11306 GCA_011762765.2 Rhinocypha anisoptera
GTTTTTCCACATGAAAATTTTCAAGTGGAAAAACCAAGTGTTTTCATCTTCATTGAGCCCGATACTATTGAATTCACTGGTTGTGTACTCTCCATACTCAAGTACTGCTCGGTGATTTGGTCTACTGACTGCTCGTCTAATCTCCAGCTCTAGGAGCGTCCTCTTATTATTTTTTTCTTAGCCATTGTCCGCCACCGCATTTCCCCACCTTCGTAACTCGCCCCGCGTAGATGTCATGTCCACCTTTTGGAATCGCCCCTATGTCCCCTCCCCTCGCATAGAACGATCCTAGATCTAAAAATTCCTTCTCTCTCCGCTCTCCGCTCCCACGGTCATAGCCGCTCCGATGATATCCTTCCCAATTTCTCCCCCTGCGCATCCTCGCAACCGTATCGCCCTCAATAGTGATCTCTTCTGCACATTCTTCAATTCCGCATTTCCCTCTCCCAACGATCTCTTCTTTTACCGACTCCCAAAGGTACTCGACTCACTGACTCGGTCACTCTCTCACCCTTCTCTCGGTCTTTCTCCACCTCCAACAGCATCTTCTCCGAGCGCATCGGATCTTACCCCTTACCACCGAATGCTCCACATGAATATTTTGTCCCTGCCATGCTTTTTTGATTGTGACCTTTGTTTTTTTTTCTTTCCTTTACTTTTTTGTTTATTGTTAATCCTATTTATTTTATTGTTAAATATATTCAATGTAAAAGGTTTTTCTAGGCTTTTTTTAATATTTTGGAAATAAATAAATAAAATAAATAATATATAAAAGAATGTTTGTGCATTTCACTTCACGAAGAAGAGGGTAACTAATAGGATGCTTATTGAGGCACGGAGAGATAAGATAACGATGGCGTACGTAAGGAACGAATATTGGAGGATGTTAGAGTAAGGAAAAACGTAGGGATGAAAAGTCTGGCAGGACACAGGATAGTTTGGGGAGCTTCTACAATCCAATCTTCGTGTCTATAACTAATTATGGTGATGAAATGTTCAGTAAAGCAACTTTCAGTGAAATGTATACGTTGGCTTTATCCACCTGACTGATATCAATACATTATAGCAGGCTGTGATGAGCAAATTGAATGGATGGGTGGGGGGCAGGGGTGGTACTCGCCCCGGCTAAAAAATAATAGTTCTCTTTACCCTCCAGTCAATAACGATGAACCACATAGTGATAGCGATTCGGCTATTGACAACCGTTGGATTATCCATTCCAAGTCAAACAGCTTGGAGTCAAACAAGGAATGGAGCTTAAAACGAGGCCATGACTAAGTGACAGAGTAAGGAATGTAATTCGATTCATTACATTTTCCCGGGATAGGAAATTGGGTATTCTGCATCCCGTACCGTAAGCGGGATGATAAATACCTACACCAGTGAAAGTACATTTTCTGTTCTGGATTAATGGAGTCTTCTTTTCGACAGAGGAAGCCGATAATAACCATAAAAGTTTTGTACGCCACGTGATAACCCCCTTTTTTGTCCGCTGAGGAATTTTTATGTTTTACTATCAATACAAAAAAAACTTTATGGCGATCGCGTAGTGCTCTAAAAACCCAAATGGCCAACGACGCGGTTGAGAAGAATTGCATGTCTACAAATATTGCTGGGTTCTTACTAGATGTAGTCCAAACAAAGACAGAAGGTTTCTTCTGAATAACCGAATGGTAGTTGAAGATTTTTGTAAATACCTTGAGAACATGGATACGTTTAACGTTAACGACGAATCGGATCCCACAATTGATGAACAAACTATTTCCTTTTTCTCTCAAAAAAGTTATCGAGAGTACTGTCAGAGAGGGAGCAATGATTCTTCTCGTGATGTCCATCACTGTTCCTAATCTTCTATATTCTTATAGCAATTGTAATAATTGCGCCGCGTGGGTCAAAGTGTTTCCATTTGCAAGTTTTAAAATGAGAATGTTCGCAGTAATAGAAAGTCGAAAAGAATATGAGTGAGGATGATTAAATGAAGATCCTTAATGACTGTAACACCGTATTTCTGAACACAATTTACAGCAAGAAACAAGCATGTTTACCTAGTATAAATTCATTTTATGCAGTGCCTTAATTAATTTTCGTAATGCATACTGATTTAATTACTTACCCTCTTTGGGTCCTTCTAGCTCCGGGACCCCCAAACTTTTTATCCCTACGACCACTTCATAGAATATTTGACTTTTTATAGACCCCCAGATTAAGTATTTAACGGAAACATTAAATCATTTTTTGCATTTCAGATGTTAAGCAATAAAGAGGCCTGCATGACAACAACCCAACGAAAGAATTTATAGTTCCCATAACTTATAAAAACCACCCAATAACATAAACAGAAAAAGGAGATATTTTCCACTGTTGTTATAATCTTAAAAATTAATAACAAAATTATGGACAGATGGGAATTTGCCCATATTTCTTAAACCGTGCGTGTCATAATACGTAAATTACAGAATTATCATTGAAAATATAGCATAAATTATATTGGATGAAAAACCTCTTACTATCATTTTGGGGGTACTGACTGAATAACTTAATATATTAACATACCTTTTTATTATTATTTATATCTAAATTTTATCTAATTATTTCTAGACAATTAAGTAATTCCTAATATAAGAGTGATGGTTTTTTAAATAACTGTTATATTTCCACGAAATAAATCTCAATCTTTTGTGGAAATATAACAGTTATTTAAAAAACCATCACTCTATCATGGAATTCCACCAAGTGACGGCCTCCACAGTGAACTTAATTCCTAATATTAATTCCTATACATTTTAATTAAGCCTCTTTGGTATTAATCGACCCCCTTTCGACCCTCGTGCATTAATCGACTCCTGAGGAACTCTAATCGACCCTTTTGGGGACCCCTGTTCTAAATGAATAATATATGTATATTGTACGTTTCTTAAAGTGATAAAATTATGAGAATCTGGGAAAATCATCTCTTAAAATCTCCCGTAAAACTATAGACATTCGACAAAAATAAGAATAATTTGAAGATAAGAAGGCTAAATTTAATTTTATATGCATAAGAGCTATCTAACTAAATCAATACACCTACATCATAAAGGTTTGGCCGTGGAATCCCAGTGGGTAGAGCTAATGAACGTGGGATCAGGATTCAAGGCCCGGTGACGTCTCTGGACACCGCCATATAAACCCAAGATAAGCGATTTTATGGGTACCACAACTTCGTGGGAAACAACAGGTGAAAAAGGGAAAGGAACTGCCTCCCCCTTGGTACCACCCTGTAGTTTGAATTTTCACACTCATTAGGGATTAGTTCTAGGAGAGTTCTACGCTCACTTATCAAACCGACCTTAGGATAGAACACTGTTGTTTAGGCCATTATTGATACATGTTTCACCAGATTGTAGTCTGTGCTTGCCAGTTTTTTTTACCTTACTAAGGTAAATAAAATTTCTAATAATAAATTAATACAGTCTACGAGAGTGGAGTGTATGAATAAATACTGCAGATGAAATCATTCAGTCCGACTCAACGACAAATGAGAGAATGAACATAGTAGGTATATATTTATTGCATCTGAACTATAAGTGGGTGACATTTTATTTATTGAAATGTATGCAACCTACATTTGAAATGTTTGCATTCAACGTCCACACACACACACACCCCCTCCTCTCACCCGTCTCTCCCTCCCGCCCTCGAAAATTTTTCGGTCGGATCCGCCTTTTGCCGACGCCCGAACACCTGCGGTGGTGGCCGAGTTTCCCCGCATCGCCCCGCCGCCGTGCCTCGGGAGGAACTCCTCGCCCGACAGTGAGAGTTGGTGCCCGTGCGGGACGCGAGCCGCTAATCTCCACTTTCTTTCTTCTCTCGCGGGAATGAAATTTATGGACTCGCCTTGCACACGCACGATCACGCCCGCCATCTGTCGACCATCCGTGCAAACTATGTACTGGCGACGTTCACACATGTAGTTGGTGTTCCAACGAAACCGCGTTTCAAATCAAAAGTGAACTGCCAAGAAGACAGGTGCATCCGCTGCCATTTACTGGAACTCGATTCGTACGAGGGGAAAGAATGATTTGGGTGGAAATAAGAGCGAATATGTCTGAAAGTAATGGAATAAAAATAAATGCTCCCGCATTATTTTAGCGATATGTACTGACGGCATCTGTGTTTTAATCCTTTTACACGATTCAATAAACTGATTTATTAGGTTCCAAGTTCATTTCCACGAAAAATGACCAATGAAACATCTTGAATGGCAGTACTCTTAACTTTGAATATACAAAATTGGGAAACATTTACAAACATTAGAGGAAGAAGTGATGATGACCAATATGATCATTATATTAAAATCCTACTACCTTATAAAATAACTCCTTTTTCTGCTTAAACCTTTCGACGAGCATTGGAGTAACCAGAAATTTATTTGGAATGTGAAACTAAAACTTTAAATCTTTCATGTATGCCGTGCATGTTCGTACGAACCCAAGTAATACTTGAAATTTTTTAATGTCCAACCAGGAAACATTTCAGACTATATCCAAGATATACGAAGGCTGATTAACCATACAATGAGTTGGGGCATTGAATTTTTTATGTAGTCAACGTTAAAAGAGTATTAAGTAAAAAAGTAATAAAGTTTAATAGATATTGCACACCCGTGAAATATACAAATGTACTTTAAAATGTTTTAGTCAGAGCAGACAAAGGAAGAGAACTTGACTCATAAGAAATATTTAAGACGATCATTTAGAAGGGACGACGGCTCAATAGCTGCAGCCGAGGACTTAATTAGCTCCAGAGGACAAGAGATAAGGATATAAAGATACGGGAAGAGCTGAAGAAAATTGGTAAGACATGTTTTCAACAACTGGAACAGGTATCAATTAAAACTAAGATTAATCAAGGAAGGAAAAATAATATAGCAATAATTCTTTTAATTTTTCTCTACAATCCATTTTATTCTGAGACTGACTTTTCATATTCCCTGTTTTCTTCTACCTTTCCCTTTACAATCTCGATACTACGCCTGAAATGACGTTAGACAAGCGACAGCAATGATATCGACGTTCGTCCATGAATCCCTCCTCAACGATTACAATACCAATGTCAGCCTCCCAGAATTATACTTTCGCTAACAGCTGCGTAGTAATGAAACGAATGCATGCAGAACTCCTAGAGCGCGGCACGTGATTTCGAACAGGGTCGTGCCGTCTGCGGCTCATTCTCCCCTCTCGACCGACGCTCAAAAAGCCTGCCCCCGTGACCGACTAGTCCGAAGTGAGGTCATAAAACGCTCCGCGGCTTGTGTGTCGTCCGGCGGATCACCAGACGAGAGAGAGAGGAGTTCAATGGACTGATTTCAGCCACGGACATGGGACCATAAAGTGATCTCGGCGCACACAACAGGGACGGCTGAAAGAAAAACATGCCGGGGGGTAGTAAATAAACCTCGTCTACCTGCACATAAACCTGGAGCCAAGCGACAGAGGCAGGCGACAGCGAACGTAACCGGCCATGTGACGGAAATTCGCAATTTCATCACGACATGGGGTGAGCGACGAAAAGGAGTTACGTACTTCATTCCCCTAGTATTTTTGACGGCAGAACACATTTTTTTCGACACTCCAGATCGCAAATTGTGTGAGGGAATCTCAATTATCATATCAATTCGACTCATTCCTTCTCTAAATCTATCGTTTTGGCGTCGTTCACACACAAAATAATGTAGCGTGAGGAAATATTTCCCTCGGCGAGACGGAACTACGAATTTAAAAAAATACAAAGGTTTATCCGTGCGCAAAGACACTTTCGTAATTACAAGTTGAGTTCCTGAAGCAGTCACGACTCGTTTTGAATCTACACACACGAAATACCCTGCAAGTCGTTGCACGGGCGCGTGGCAGAGTATTTCCCAAAAGAAAACGAAATATAAAAGCTGAGTTAGCTTTAATGGTTTAATATTAAAAACATATAACTGTATGGAAATTGTTTGTGTGTTCGTGATTTCGGATGTGATAAATTATGAGATTGCGAATTAGTTCAAGCTTTGGATTAACCATTACTATTTGTACTTCTCCTAACTACGAGACAAGAACTCCTAGTCAGATTGCAGATGAAAGAGAGGATCAACTTTCTGTTTCAAAGAAAAAAATCTGAAATACGGATTCAACGTCTACTTCCCAAATTTAGGAATGCAAACTAAATTCAAGTATATCCCGAAAGCCTGAGCAGGAAAATAGGTAGAATTCGGCTTCGTAGATGAACACAGCCAGTCTGGATATTATTATTCAGTTAGGAATATAAAATAACAGTTAGAAAAAAACAAATTAAATAGAAAACTGTTACATTATTTTCAAGTGATCCTAAACAAGACATCAATCTGAAGCAATAATGTAAATTGATATCCGGAAGTGGACATCTATTGGTGGGGGTCCGAAAGAGGGAAGTACCCTAGAGGTAGGCCAAGGATAGAATGTGAGAAACAGATAGGGAATTTTAGAGCTGGAAACTACGAGGTATAAGGAGGCTGGCAGCTGAAAGGGTAGCTTGGAGACTTCGGTCTGCAAACTATGGTCTGATGGTGAGCAATAAGGGAGGCTGAGCACCGTACGACTGGTTGCGACTCCTTGATTTGATAACCTACAGGTACAGATACGCCGAAGATCCATCGAAAGAGAACTTTATGATGAGAGTATACTTAAAAAAACAGGGAAAGTAACAGAACAAATGTTGGGACGTAAACGTTGGTGAAAACCTAATTGAAAGGATCATGGGAGAAAATAACCCAAAAGATAGGCCAAGGATGGTGTAAGAGACAGAATAATGGAAAATGTTTTAGCTAAGTAAGGTATGACTTGGGTATTTTCTAATAAAATAAAGGAATTCGTAACGGAAAGAAAAGACTAAGAGTAAACTTTCAACTGATGGAAATTCATTTTAAAACGGAAACATTTCATAAGAAATTAAAATGTCTGTCATAAGGCATTCACCACTTTTTCAGTTTATAGACTAGCCATAGAGATACGAGGCTCTCGGCGTCAAAATTCGAAAGAATCACTCTGATGAGACGGATCGACTCCATAAAGTAGTAGATTCGGGATATTACAAATAAGTATGTGAATGTGGCTTGACTAAAAAACATATATTCTCGTCTCTCTTGAACTGACAGTGGGGTAAGACATTAGTTAGGTATCTATTTTGCGGATCCGGAATGAGAAATCAGATAGGCTTCCTGTCGAAATTTCAAAGCGTGGTAACTTCGAATGCCGCCTCAAATGAGACAAAGGGAGTAGAAGTATAGAATAATTCTTTATTATATATCTGCCTGATTTACGTTCCTTTGGAGTATTGTTCGCATATAAGGGAATAAAACATAAAATTCATACAATTACATGTGAAATAAACCTTATTACCACCCATTCATCGAATTGAGTAACCAGCATAAAAATATATGTGATTACACTACCCATTAAGGCATTTTTCATTTGTTTAACTTTTCGTAATATTATTGCACGTACCGTATTGGAAACAGAAAATATATGTATACTCATTTTGGTAAGAGTTAAAAATGGGAATGAAAACCACAATTAAAAAACACCGCTCATATAGAAAAGCGGGAGGAGCATTTTCTCGCAAATGGCATAAACGGCGGAAAATAATCGCGTAGCTGGCAGACCTGTTATCGAGTAGTTGATTTGCCCTCGTCGATAGGTGATGATAGAAATTGATGGGGAAAGCAATAGATTATCGGAATGGGGATCCTCCAATTTTCTCTTCCAAAGGTACGCTTTTCTCGATAAATCGCTGCCGTTTTAAAATGACTATCAGAAAGCGGCATTTGAGAAGTAGATTATGTTACGTCAATATTTTTATTAAAATACTAACACCATCATACCTATCAAATTTCACTTATACAGAGAGAATGATGGAATATATAGTATTAAAATATATAGTTCGAATACAAATGATGCCTTTCGCAGTTAATAAAAACATTTAAAACTGAAAGTTTTGTATAGTTTGATGCAACAGTGATAATTATACGCATTGTCTACATGAAGGCTTTTGGGGAAGCATCATTAGCAAGCACAAATAGCGACGAATAAATTACACAAAAGTATGTTGGGAGGCAGTGCTTAACAGTGACTTTTAGTGCACTATTAAGTATCACAGCATTGGATGTAAAAGAAAAAGTTCTGGGAAAAGTAACGAAGTCCAAAGTTAAATTGCAATTGGCAAAATGTGTTTCTCATGCTGCCACGCTAATCAGTAAATTATCATTGAAGGCGAGGGAGATCTATCAAGCAAGAATTTCTATTACGAGTACACTGGTGACTCGTGAGTAACCGAAAGATGTATTTCCAAGGAGTCAATTGAGCATTTACTTCTTAAAGTCATTAATCTGATGCATCCTCGATACGTTTAGTTCCAAGAAATTTATTCAGGTTTTCATTTCAAGTGAATGTAGTCCCCTTTCAAGAGAGCACATCAGTTTGCGGAATTGTAATCAATCAAATTGGGAATATGAATTAATTAGAATGGGTTATTCCAATAATAAATAATAAAATATTATATATCAAAGGTACTGTAAGGATATTAAGAATAAATGTTCAGTACGCTTTTTGATTGACGACCACGTTTATGTAAGAGTTGGTTATCAAGAAAAATTCAAGGCACAGACTTATTGTTTTAGGCACGTGTATTAGTACGGAGGACACAGATGGTACTGATCTCATTGTCCTAAAAAAACTAAAGGCAGCAGAAGTTTCCAGGTTGCATCGACGACGTTTGCCACATATCTCAGAATTCAGATGTAAAAGAATGCATGCTGGAACTTAAAACATACAAGTATTTGTGTGGGATGGTAAAAAGGCGGAGAGAGGATAAGAAGCAATAAATATCAGCGGCCGTAGTTCTAATCCCTTAAAAGAGTGATAGCGCATCCTATTTTTTCTCTTGCTAGTTGCCCTAAATCAAGGGTCCTCGAAGTGGGCGACACACCGCCCCCTGGGGGCGTTGGAACTGGGCCATGAGAGTGGCCTCGAATAGTTTCATCTTTCTGTTAATTCGAATGAAGTGGGCAATTTCCGGGAGACCGAGTATTATGTTTTCTTAAAAGGGGGCAGGAGGATAAATGTCGTTTGTCTGGGAACCTCTGCTCCCTAGCTCGTCTGTTTTTTACACTCGATGTGCTGCTTCATTCATTTAAGTAAGTAATAATGCGCATTCTATACGCTACATGCTCAGGAGAGTAGTTACTGCTATCGACAAACCGCCAATACTAGTACAAGGCGGCCAAAGAACGAGAGTAGGTTTCATCTTAAACAACTTCTCCTCTTACGTGATCACCCATGATTTGTCCAATATTACAAACATATTCAGGCGTAGAAGATGCTTTTAGAAAAGTATCCGTAGCCAGATATAATAACTCTAATTGGTTTATTACTACAAATGAACGTTTACGGCCAAAATTTATTTTTCATTCAGCTAGACACCATCATTTTTCAGTTAAAAGTAGGAAAGGTCACAGCCTTGTCCAGGCGAGAGACTTTCTATGCTCATGGAATCTACAGAACAATATTAATTGGAGGCAAGACTCCCATAGGATTACCCTAATTATGAACCTCTGTATGAAGAAGAAATGATAATGCATAACAAATGTATGCAAAACTCAATTTCAGCACTTGAACAACTAGTACAACACTTGCAATTTTAGCAATATAGAATGCCGGCTGAAATGAGATTGAACAAGTACCAAATTAAAAACTGAATATATTTGTACTCGTAGATAAGTTAACTAAGTAGCAACTGTTAGTAAGTTTACTACATTTTCTTTGACGCTAAACTTCAAGAATGATAGCTATTGAAAGCCAATAAGGGCCAGAGCAGGCTGACAACTTTAATGAAAAGAATACCTTTTCACTTCATGATTCCGAGATAAAAGAGAAAAAGTAAACATAAAAGTTAATTATCACATTTATATGAACTGTTTTCCATCAATTAGTAGGAAGTGAAGCTAATAGCATAGCACCTAAGAAGCTCAAGAACCTATGTAAATACGTGGAAATGTTTTATCCAACACCTGAGCACAGCAAAGATTTGCCCGTTGTCCCGTCATTAAAACGCAAATATAATTTTCGGAAACATGTTTCAAAACACTCTTCACCGTGAATAATTTCCCATTCAACAAAGTGATACGTAGGTGATAATCGCGGAGGTAAATGGAGAACAAAAGACAAAGCTTATCACAAAAACATTCAACTCCACGGATTCAAGGCCGAAACCATTACCAAAATATCGAGTTTTTCTCCTCTTCCTCTAAAGCAGGTTTTTTCAGCCTCACTGCCCATTCATCATCCTTGAAAAAAATCAATGCTCTAGGGGTATCATAGTTGAACATTACTATATATATTGTCGTTACCCCATAGCATTTAATATCACGACGCAAATCCGAATATCAACCAAAGAGCAAAGATGAAACCGAACTCCAATTTACTCCTTCATTGAGCGTTTATTATTTTTTTCCTCATTTCATTAATTTACAACTGATTTTCATTATTATTCCTCGCGGAACTACAATAGAAACATGGCAACATCGACATTGAGTTTTCGGTGTCGAGAGCCGAAGAGGAAAAGTAGATATTCCTACCGCCTTCATATTGTCGGAAGATTTAAAATGGCCGTGCGAGACAAAATGATCCACCCACCGCACATCCTTCGGAAATCTTTAAATGGCACATATTAGAGGTGGCCGTGAATCCGAAAAAAATCCCCAAACTCAAGGAAACCATAAAAAAAACATCTACTTCATCTGAGGGGCTTAAGAACATCACCAATTACGACGAAACACTTCTCGCAGACCAAAAGCAAACGCGATCTCCGTTTCTCGGGCTTGGTCGAGAAAAAAAACTCATATCCAATTCTCCCAAACCGGGGTCACAACCGGAATAAATACACACCCCCAAAAAACGAGGGAACACCGAGGGCGGAATATTTTGATTTAGATCGCCCTTCGGCGCACGGAGAACGGAAAGAGATGGGGAGGATGTCGGGCGATAGGTGAAAGAGGGGAGGGAAGGGTGGCGTTGGGGAGGAGTCCTTTATACGTAGAGATGGCAGAGAAAGCTACCGATGGGCTGACGACCTCGAGGAGGTACGGAAAAAACCTATCGCCCCCCCTCTCTCTCTCACTCTTTTGAGGGATATATATACGTGTGTATATATATATGTATATATATATATATGTATATATATATATGTGAATTTGTTGTCTCGAGGGATTTGGCCAATTACAACTGCAGTTATTCCATTGCCAACGTTTC